>MCJB01048202.1:10747-49599 GCA_002018475.1 Nicotiana obtusifolia | reverse complement strand
GGGGGGGGGGGGGTTGGACTATGATTTTTGTCACGCCCCAAGCCTAGGGAGGCGTAGCCGGCACTAGGTGCCATACTCTGTCCGAGCATACCAGTCTGTAACTAGAACTCCGGAGGGATAGCACTTAGGCCGACGAGGCCTACTTGCAAGCTGACAATACCAATCAAGGCCGTCGAGGCTATATTCTAAATCATCTGAAAATATTGTCTATCTCATCCGAGGGGTAGACATACCCAACATGTCATATACATAACTGTGTAGGATGATGAGGCTTCCATGAACTTCTACAACCAGCAATGCCAAACTGAACATGCACACAAGGCTGGCAAGCCCACAATACTAACATACAAAATATACAGGAATTGTCTACGAGCCTCTAGTGATAACAAAACTGTATCATGGTAGGGATAGGGCCTCGACCTACCCATCAAACCTAAATATACAATATGGACTCCAAAGTCTAAACCTGGTAACTCCGGGGGAGTGGAATTTACCAATCAAGCTAAGGTTTGGCTCTATCTACTGGGAAGATCTATCCGGCTATCTATCCGGACCTGCATGCATGAAATGCAACATCCTCGGCAAATGGGATATCAGTACAAAATAATGTCCCGAGTATGTAAGGCGATAGAATAACTTAAAGCTGAAACTGAATTGATAATATAATAATTGAAAGTAACTGGGAGTTAAAGATGATCTGAAGATATGCTTACCTGTTGATACTGACTCAACTCTCTCAATAGAGTAAGTAAAATAGTTGTTCGGTCCGATAAGGCTCGGTATGTGTAACTGCTCAGTCGTAGTAGGCTCAATCACAGGCGCTCGGCCATACTAGGCTCGGTATCTCGGCCATTCTGGGCTCGCTCATAAGCACTCAGCCACAGTAGGCTCGGTATATAATTTACCATCTGATCGGAGGTTGTCCAATAAGGACCTGGCCATCGATTATAGCTCGGTGGTGATAAAAATACCGTAATACTGTATTTATAGACCATCTGCTCTCTTGAATTGAAGAAGACTTTACTTAACTAAGTGTAAAGTTCCTATAAGGGAGAATACTATAACTTATGAGACTAGGATAATGTACATGAATTCAAGAGTACGAACTTCTCTTTATGTTTCGTTATCAAACGCATTTAGTTATGGGGTCATGCCAAAATAAAGGAAAAGTTTAACCTTAAAATTCCTTATCACAATCTGCCCTATAACCACGTTGAACTCGTCTCGTCTCACTTTATTCTACAACAATGATAATAATGCTATCGTTAAGCTACGAAAGATGCAACTATCGTACAACGAACGACAATCTTATTTTATATTAAAACGGGCAGCATCTCCCTTTTTTTATTGCTTTCCCAAGTCCATAAGCCAACAAGAACACATACAACCTTTAACTATATACTTTCAGCACCACAACACATCCAATAGCCCAACAACACAAATCAATCTACACAACAAAAAGTGCACGAACATCACCAAGAAAACTACTATTTAATATGACGAGCGGCAAGCTTGGATTCAATCCCTTTTGAACCCTTTAACCCCAAAGTCATTCATCTATTAACTTAACAATATGTCTAGCATGATATTACGTACAATTGGAGGACTTCTAACCTCCTGTTCATCTCCTAATTCACCCTCAAACATCCCAACAATCCAACAACAACATCAAGTACAACTTTCCATTGTTATATTGTCCTTTCTCTTCTTATTCACAATACTAACAGCAAGTTCAACATGTGGCTAATGTATTTATAATAATAATATCATAAAAAATCTTTTTCCAAGGTTTTCAACCATTTATATTTCATGGGAACAATCCTTCCAAAACAGTCCACTACGAATAATAACATCTCAAACTACTTTAAGTATCCTCTTGTAGTATCTTGCTCAAATAATGCAACCAACATACAAACAACTTCAAGCACAAGTAGTAGAGTATTATAAACACCTAAACCAGCAGCAACCACTTGAAATTTCTGTCAAACACTGCTCACACCAATCCTCAATGACAACACAACCTCAAAGAGGTGTTGTTCTTCACTATAACTAACTTTTGAATGCTAAAATATGGTGTAATCACTTGGATTCACCTTCAAATACTTATGGGACCTGTTTAGGAGGGTTAGGAGGAATGTAGGGACGACATCGTAGAGATGGCAATGGGGCTAAACCTAAGGCTGGCTGTGGATGGGCTAAACCTCCTGAATATTATATTCACCTATGGAATAAGTAAATTCTATGGAATCTGAGTAGGTGGAAGGGTGCTTTATATATAAATAGAGTAAATTCACATCTACTATGGAAGACAATAACTGAGGGGTTGTTGGGTTATTCAGAAAGTAAATAATCCAATGACTGAGGAATATATAACTTGCTTCTCAATAAAAAAGATGTACTCCTAAAGTGACATGAATCCAGTACGTATCTCGTACTTGGTGGTTATTCATGATTAATTAATTTACTTGTGTAATTAATACTGCTCAGGAAAGCAGTCATCAACAATTCTCAAGTGTGTGTATATATATATATATATATATATCTGCTGCCATTTGCAGAGGCAAGGAATTACGAGACAAGCTGGACACTTGTGTCTATAGGATGATCATTGCATAATCAAAATGGGATTGAATTCTTCGTCTATGCAATAATATGCAGCAATATTGTCTCCCTTAAATTATTTTTATCTCCTTTTTTCTTATTTGGTTAAGTTCCACGTCCATATATCAACACACTAACAAATATTGTATTTGTATATCACACATCCGTACTTGAAACTGAACATGGTTTTTTTCACCAACCCTTTTAGTAAATCATTCGAGTTGCTGAATTCGATGAAATATTGAATATGGAGTATGAACAAGTCTGCATATTTCTATTGTCACTTCATATCTACACCTTTCATTTCTGGACACGTTTTGAGAGACTACATTTTTTAAGTTGTCTGTGAAGTACACTAAGTAATTTTATGATCGATAATCTATTCTTCCCAAACGCAATATTGACGAAATTCAATAAATAATTCAGGTCCATAATTGGACATAGAAGACCAAATTCTAATTAAAGAATGCTGCTCGTTGGCATTAAATTAAAATAAAATAAGAAATTGTTGTGTACACTCCAATTTTTACATTTCGATCTCCTCTTTGTTCTTATACTAAAAAAATATTACACATTTGCTTACTTCCCATTAATATGTCATCTAATGTTAATTGTCTTAGTTCTACATTCGATCTTTATTTTCTTCCTTCTTAAATTGTTTATTATCTATTTCGAAGTGTCGTTTATAGGAGACATAAGATTGGTAGAAATCTCTTTCTTGTTTAAACTATAAAGTTATTACTTAACTGTGACGCCATTTTTTATACAGCACTCGCTTACCTTTCTTCACATAGTAGGAAAATAAAGTGGAACATCTTATCAGTAAAAAGAATATCATGAGATAAATAATTATAAATTATTTTTGGAATTCTCGTTTATCTTCTGTTTTTTTTTATAACAGGAGACGTCATATAACCACTAGAATATTAGTATATGATATTTTCGAACGGAAGTTCAAACTTTGCTCTAAGGTATACGTCGTTGGCTTTACTCTTTCTTTTTTCGTGGCTTTACTATTTCTCTAAATATTAAAAATGTGAACATTTAACGAAATGAGGAACGAGTCAGTATATAAAACTAAAATAATTTGCAAAATCATTCCCCCAATAAAACTTATGTTATCCCAAAAAGAAAGGGAAAAAAAAATCTTCTATTAGAATTTTATTACTCGTTAGGTCAATAAAAAGTATCTTAATCTCTTGGTCAACCAACCATCATAATCCTCAATAGCTGGAGATGATTATTTTAACAAATCACATTTACGAGTTTTTGTCTGTAATATTTACATATCAATAATTTTAATTTTTTAATTTCAATAATTAGTCTTACTTTTGATTCTCTTAACCAACCTGGAAACATGCTACAGCCGTATATACAGAGGCCGAATTAGCAACTACAGAGAATAAAATGTAGAGTCAAAGACGAAGCCAATATTTGAAGTTTATAAGTTTTTAGATGTATTTCTTTAAATCAATATCCTTAAGCAGAGGGTTAGCTCTGCCTCTTCCAAAGTAAGTTATTTACTGTATCTTTGGTTACCAAAAGTTAGGATAAGAACAAGTTAGTTACTGGATCTTTGAGTTACCAAATAAGATAACTAGCTATTATTGTAACTCATCTTAATCTGATTAAAAATTGAACATTGCCGGTGCACTCAAGTTAATTAGACGAATTGAGACTAAAAAGTAGGTTATTGGACTACAACTTCATACCGAAAAGTGCAATATTGCTGTGTGAATCCGTGCATGTGCCTTTTGGCAGATTACCCTCTTCACTAAGTAGTTTCTAACAAACTTCATTACATGCTTTTCCCAGAATGTTTTTTCCTACTTTTCGAGTTGCAGAGACTGCATGCTCAGAATGTCCTTAACATATAAATCTAACATCGCCGGTGGGTACCAATTTTTATTCGCAACCTATATATATCGCCCCTTTTATTTATTTATTTATGTAAAGTTGAAGGTACCATACAATTTTGAGTTGTTATGCCACGGCCACGCCAGTGAAAAACTGCATTGCACCCGAGCAAGGAGAGACAGAGTAGTCGCTAAGCGATTTCATGGCTCCAGAACCACATTTCTCTTTGTGTTCATCGATCGATATTTGTGTGCAACGACACTCTGCACTACAAAATGCCTTCTCCCCTCTGCAAATATTAAAAGAAGAGAACTTGTTATTCTATGCTTGAAAGGCAGAAGATAGATCTTTGTTGATTAAAGAAAGTTTTTTTCTATAACAAGTCAAGAAGAGAAAGATATATCTTAGCCTCTATTATTCCTTACATAAATAATACAGACCACATGCACATACAAACAAGATGTATTAGAGATTCCTGTCACATATTACCTGGAGGAAAATGCCTAAATTTAGTGAACAAACGAAAACCATGTGGAGTTTTCCTACCTAATAAAGCTTCACACGTCATAAGTTCAAAAATTGTATCGAAAGAGAAAGCTAACTAAAAGATTTCCAGCAAGGCCAACTTAATTTTGCAGCAACAAAAGTTTACAACTAGCACGACGACGAATATAAAAATTGATTGCAAACAAATTAAAGAAAGCAACAAGTAACTAAAATACCCAGCAGCTTTCTTTACGTGAACATAATCAATATGTTGCCGCAAAAACCATCTGGTGGTTATAATTTAATAGCTAAGTTGCTTTAATTTATAGAAGCAATCTTCCAATATCTCAAACTTAGAATCAACTTTTTCCCACGGAATTAAGTAATGCAATAGTTCATGTCAGCGAGTAAAATAACATGACTACTGACATTATTAATCAAGTTGAGTAGATTGTAAGCGACTGACATTCAGAGAGACATAACTTGAGTGTGTAATTCAAGCAAACATGTCCTAATCCAAAACATATGAGAAAGATTCTTCCTGCCATTATGTAAAGATGATGTACAGCATTAAGTTATACAAGTTGGAAGAAGATGCCAACTGCCCAAGAATAATGCTAATTAATAAAGATTAACAATACAACTTCCAAATAAAAACCAGAAAGCAAGGTGGGAAGTACGCTAGATTAGCGTCCAGCTTACTATGGCATTTGTGACCAAACTTTTAAAATTCGCAAGTAATACCTTAACAGCTGCAAGAATTACAAATGATCAAGAAAGAAACAGTTGCAAGAAGTACAAATGTAGGTATATCACTTGAGATCTTAAGCACTAGTCATCGGAAACAGTAGATACAAATTCTGAA
Source organism: Nicotiana obtusifolia (assembly GCA_002018475.1). Classification (NCBI taxonomy): domain Eukaryota; kingdom Viridiplantae; phylum Streptophyta; class Magnoliopsida; order Solanales; family Solanaceae; genus Nicotiana; species Nicotiana obtusifolia. The sequence continues at coordinate 43,790 of MCJB01048202.1, read as the reverse complement.
TATCCCTATAACAGAGAGATATCAAGAGCGTCGGGAATTGAGCAGAGCTAGTCAGTGCCCCTAAGTGCACAAAATACTCATCTTACACAAAGCAGGTCAAGAAGCTTGACATGACAAAAGTTCCAAGAATGCATGCTAATAACTTTTGGATAATCTTATGATTTAAAGGCACAGGTCAGTGGAATTTACGTTGTAAACCTACAACAAATAAAAGGGTCTCCTTTCTTAATAGTTAGAGCTTTTAGACGAACATACAGAATTTATTTTGACACCATAGCAGGCAAAAATCCTAGGTTCGGGTCTCACCAGAGGGGTCTATTGCAGGCCTAAAATAAACAAAACAAATATTTCGTTACAGATCTACAAATAAATGAATAGGTGTATCTTCTCCCTAACATTTTAAAGTTTAGACGAGACGCTTCACACAATCTAATAGATTTGATTTCCCAAGTTGAGTCCTCAAATCTTTGATAATCTTTTCATGCCTAAGATCTTTACTTGGAAACTGTCATGCACGTGACCAAGCTAACCCCTCCAAAATGAAGAGACAACACTCACCTAAACAATCAACTCATTAATACCAGAGTATCTTCTTCCCAAACTATACAAATCCATAAAGAAATAACACCCTCTTCAACCAACAAAGCGTTGCTGAAACCAAATTTGGACGATCACAGATTTCAGATCAGATTCACGAGGAAAAAGCTACAGCCTAAAGTAAATTGAAAAGAAAAAGATTAATATCCACTGACGTATTCCAACTTGCATATATGTTCAATGGCAGCAAAAGAGGAAAGACAAATGAGATAAGATATTCATGAAGCCATCAAACATAAAGGTTTTGAGAGGCCACATTAGAATCAACGGTTTTCTCCTTAAAATCCAGTCAGAGTATGGAATGATCAGTTCACTCAACCATTTTGCTCAACCACCAACAACCAATAAAAGGTCATGTACACAATTAGTTTTTTGGTAATTAAGATCAACTCATTAAGAGGAAAATTGACCATAAAGACTCTTAATTAGTTCCTCTATCAAACTTACAGCTGCAAGTGACACTATATTCTCAATAAGTAACAACAGAAGTACACAGATATGAAGCATAAAATGGAAATTTAGCAAAGAATTTAATCATGACTTTTATATCTCAGATCCAAGAAAGTATTACCAAAGAGACCAGTAATATAATCATTAACATACTAATAACTACAATAACCAAAAGTTTAGAAAAGAAAAAAGCAGAAACTGCAAAATTGAAATTCTAACCTGTACATGAAAATATCCAAACCCTGAAGCTGCTTCTTGCAAAGAAAGCAAGAATTCAGGAAATCAGCTGTCCTAAATTTCATTGTATCACCATGATTGACAGTAACAGTAGCAGCTTTTTGGGAGTTGGTGTTTCCTATGAATTCACCATCAAAATACTCTCTTTTCTTAATCAAATTGGTACCCACATGAGAAATCACACAAGTGTACTCCTCACACATCTCCATTTCTTCAATACTTGGCCTCTTACTCTTCTTCTTCTTCTTAGTTTTATTATTATTACAATTATTATTATTAGCAGTGAAAATTGGGATTGGGTTTGAACTAGTTGATCTTGGAGATATTGCAAGAATTGCAGCTCTACTATTATTACTGTTATTAGTCATAGCTGCCACAATTCCAAGCCCAACAACAGCACCATTTGGGTCCTCAAATTTATTAGGAGATTTATTGCTGCTGTTGTGATCAGTGAGGGTAAAAAGGGAAAGATTTATTGACAGCCTCTTCTTGTTTCCTTTCACTTCAGCCATTTCTACACACACCCAGAAAGAGAAAAAGATTGAATGTTTATGGGGTTCTCCTAAATCTCTCTCTCACATACAAAAAAAAACTAAATCTTTATGGGGTTTTCCCTAAATCCCCTTCCTTGTTTTATCCTTCAGTACAAACCCAAAAACACACAGACACTGTTTTGGCTGGATCTTGGATGAATTTGAACTGGGATTTTTCAAGAAAATGGGGATTGTTAGGTAGTGGAGCTCTTTGGGTTTAACGGATGTATGTAAATATATAGAGTTATCTATACTGTGAGAGAGAGAGATTGGATGAAGAAAAAAGGCAAAGCACAAGTTTCTCTCTTCACTTTTTTCTGGTTCTCCCTCGGTGCAAAGAGGTGCACACACACCTCTCTGGTTTTCAGTGGAGGTAGGAGCATATAAACAGTCACAAATTTTTAACAAAAATCAATAATAGCGATTATTATTTAAATAACTTCACTTTTTCAATCATTTTCTTGCGCAGTTTACATTTTTACCCTTCCAGAAAGATGTGAATTAATAAAGGTGGCTAGTGCTCCGGTTCGGTCACGGACCGGAATATTTTTCCGGTTTCGGTCCGGTCCGATACCGGAGGGGCGTCAAGATCTGACCAAACCGGTCTTCCCAGTCCGGTCCGCCAGTCCTATATGATGCAAGCTGGACCGTGACCGGCACCGGCTACCGGTAGATCGGTCTTTTCGGTCCGGTCCGGTCCGGCCGATTTTTTTAATTTGTCTTTTATTTATAGTGATGGATAATTTTAAGTTTTTGAATATAACAACAAAATATTACTAACTTTGTATATATATTTGAAATGTTTAGTTTGTTTCAAAGTTCAAACTTAGAATTAAAAAACTTATAATATTCTTTCAAACTTTGAATTAGTTCCAAAGTTTAAAATTAGATTCAAACCTTGAAATTTGAATCAATTAGAAACTAGTAATTAATTGTAGTATTTTTGCGCAAAGAATAAATTTTAAAAAAAATAAGAAGACAAGAGTTGTGAACTTGTGATGGAATTTCAAGATTTGGAGCAATTTTATTATAATGTATTCTAATGTAGAAGATTACATTCTTTCAAACATACTAGCTAATTTTTTTAAGATAGCCGTAGACTTTTCTTTAGGAACTAATTTTTGTTGTTCTGGTTCATCATCTTCGTCTTGTTCTTCTTCATCTTCTACTTCATTGCCTGTTTGACTCCCTTTTTCACTTGTTCCGTAGCTCAAAATTTAATCAAGATACGCTTTGTCTTTTTTCTGAGAAAGTTCTGGTATTCCAAAGTTTCTTCGCTCTGCTCTGATCCAATCCCTAAATAAAAATCCTGTCTCAATTGCCTCTTCTCTCAACGAATGTATGTGATCTCCAATTTGAAATCTTCCTTCGCTAAAAGCGCTCTCCGATGCAACTGATGAAGCTTGAAATGTTAATATATCCCGGGCTATTTTTGTAAGTATTGGAAACTGCGATTCTTGAATCTTCCAATAATCCAATAAATTATGAGTTCCAAAACTTGTAAGTTTCTTTGGATATTGAATTAAATAGACTTGGAACTAGCTGTATTCCTCCCTGTACTCGTCTTGTTCTGAAAGCAATTTTTGATCAAGCCCTCCAAAAGTGCTCATCCCCGCATGCCTTTTGCCCATTTGAGAAGAACTTTCACCGGTTGACAATACTGGTGCAGTTGGTGTAGCAGTATCTGCCAAGCTCTATACTTTGCGAAAACAGCCACAGTATCTGAAAAAATTTTAGCACAAGCATGTTCTACACTTAGATATTTATTAGTCGCAATTTCAACAGGTATAATCTCTAAATTTGCATATATTTCTCTAACAAGTTGTTCAGTTAACTTAAGTTTAAATGCAGAATGCAACACAGAAGCAATATAAAAAAGTTGGGGAATTGGAAAAAATATTTTTAAAATTTTTCAATCATAGCCTCTACAGCCATTTTATATTCTTCGTATTGCCTATATAATTTTAATAATTCAGATATTCCAGCTATATAATATAACATGGTAGGAGTAGTTGGATAATATTTTCCGGAAAATTCTAAAGTAGCATGATAAAATTTTTCTAAAAACTGAAAGAGATGTTGAACAAGGTTCCAATCGTCCTCTTTTAAAGTGATAAAGTTTCATAAAATACTTATTATACATTTGAGTAATAGACTCTCTATATTCATAAGCAATAGTCAATGCTTCATATAAAGTGTTCCATCTAGTATAAACTTCTTTTGGGACTCTCCTAATCGGCATTCCTAATTATATACATTTTCTTTCCCATTCTCTTTTTCTTTCTTGATTTTTATTTATAAATATTAAATTTCAATAGCTACTTTCACCTTTTCAATAATGTGGTTAAACAAGTCAAGATCATCATTTACTACTAAATTGTAAATATGACATGCACATCTAACATGAAAAAATTCCTCAAAAGGGGGGTTCAAAATAGGTCTTAAGTTCCTAAATGCTTTTGTGTTGTTTGTAGCATTATCTACTGTAATACTAAAAACTTTGTTAGTTAAACAATATGTACAACAAATTGATGAAACTGTTTTAGAAATATAATTACCCGTGTGTGGTTCATCAACAAATTTATAAGCAATAATACGTTTTTGAAATACCCAATCAGGATCTATCCAATGAACAGTAACTATAATCACAATTATTTGTAGAATGACCCATATTCGTAGTAAGGCATACTCTACTGTTAAAGTTATTAAATAAATATCGCAAATAATCTTTATATTCGTTCTTAAATTTAATAATATCATTTTTAACAGTAGTTCTTGGAAAACCTTTAAAAGAAGGATTATATGTAGCCTGAATATAACAAACAAAACCAGTAGAAGAAGAAAAACTATAAGGTAAACCCTCTACCGCAACTAGTTTAGAAATATTTTCGCTATCCCTTTGTTTATCATAAGTAAGAATCCCTCCTGTTGTTTGGTTAATTTTCGCTTGGATACCCGAAGATTCATCATGTGCTACTCCCCCATGTTCGGTTCCTAAATAAATACCCCCCGCCCCCATTGACCATTCCTTAGGATGTTTATTTCTTAAGCGAGTCCTAATTTTACCCGTCCCACCTTCATTACCCCCAGTTTTGAAAAACCTACTCCATTCCATAAAGACCACATACAGCCGTCTGATTTTCAACTTTCTTTTGCACAAATTCCCACACCTCAGATTTGTCCTTACGTTTAACCGGGACTCTAGTAGGAGGTACAAGAGGCAAGTCAGACTGAACTTCAGGTGGACTAGCTTGAAAGTCATGTGGTTCTTCTAAATTAACCCCAGTTTCATAGTTATATTGCACTTCTATGTGTTGAGAATCAAGTGGATTATTAGAGCTAAAATCATGATAATATTGAGAATCATCTATGTGTTGACTAGAACTACCAGCAATTCCTTTACCCCTATTTTCCCAACGACCACGTGCTCGCCCCTCACTTCTAGTTCCAATTGAACCTCTTTGAGATATAATTATAGCAAATAAAATAAATATATGACAAAAATATAATAAAAGAGTAAGAAGTAGGAACGACCAACCAAATATAACCGTATAATTGAGGTGAAGTTGAAACTTGAACCTTCACTTGATAGCAACTCCAATTAAAACTTGATAAAGAATCAAAATTGTATAATTTACACAAATAGCCAAAGTAGCAAAATAGCAATATTGTAGAGAATTTGAGAGAATTGGATGATTTTTGTGAAAAATATGATAAAATAATGGGGTATTTATAGGAAAAAAATAGTTAGGGGTGGTTATGGGGTGAAACGGCCGTTTTTGACCGTTGGACAACGGCTATTAGCTCAATAGAGCCGTTGCCAACGGCTAGTTTTTAAATTGGCAGAATTATTTATTTATTTATTTATTTATTTTTGCGAACCGGTCCAGTCCGGTTTCGGCCCTTTTTTTTTTTCCAGTTCATCCGGTTTCAAAAGGGCAAACCGTCCCGCTATTGAGATCGGCACCCCAAACCTTTAAATGGTCCGATTTCCACCAGTCCGGGCCAGTTTCCGGTCCGATCCGATATGAACCGGACCGTTAGCCACCCTTAGATGTGATGTTTGTCATTATCAGACACACACTTATTTGTTTATTTTTAATTTAAGAGAGGAAAATAGAATGATAGTATATTGTTTAATATTTTTTTTTTTAAAATCTTAGGCCGGCACTCCTCCGAAGTGCGATGGAAGTCACCAGCCTAGGCCATGGGTCTTATTGATCGCCCATTGATCCTGTCTAGTGTATGTTTAATTATTTCCAAATAAATGAGATCAATCATTTCCATAAAAATAAGATATTATTAGAAAAATAAGATATTGACCCCGTCAAGTATATGTTTAACTTGGTCCATAATTATATGTATAGCGAATGTGCCACTGTCAACATCAAAATTGAATGTTATAGTGATTGAAGTTTTTCTTAGATATTTCTTTCACTTTCTAGTTCAACTAAAAAAACGTTTAATGTCAGCAAATTGATATATCATCACTTTAATATAGGTTCACAAACATTCGACTTCTTTATCATCTGACACTAAATTTCCTTTTCTTTTTCCCTTCCTAAATTCTTTTATCTTTCTGTAGTGCACTTTGAAGTGGCAAACGTATTTTCTATTGGCACTACAACTTTGTGGCAATAAAAGTATATTACATTTGTATGTTGCTATTGCACGACTTTGGCATCTTAAACTCTCATCATCCAACTAAAATTCCAAAAGATCATGCACAATTTATTATGTAATTTAATTATCTCTTCTTTTTAATTTCATCCTCTCTTGGATGTGTATTCATAGCTTACACATCTATGTAACCAATTTACATTGCTAAAGCCCAACATTTGGTGATCTTTTTTCACAACATTACATTTGGTTTAACATGAACAAGTAGCAAGATCTCGACTTAAAATTAGAGTTTATATTTTTCTTTTGTAATCACAATATATTTTAGAGACATTTAACTTAGACGTTTCCTAGTATTTTTATGATACTTAAGTAAAGTTAAGTGATTTGTAGGTACAAGAAAATAATTTAGTATTTTGGTATAAAAAGATATTTTAGAAACATGATTAGGAATGAAGATATTCGGGACAAGGTGGGAGTGACCTGTGTGGTAGACAAGATACGGGAAGCGAGACTGAAATGGTTAGAGCACGTGAAAAGGAGAAGCATAAATGCCCCAGTGAAGAGGTGTTAGAGGTTGGCTATGGCAGGTCCAAGGAAAGGTAGAGGTAGTCCGAAGAAGTACTGAGGGAGAGGTGATCAGGCAGGATATCACATTTTCAGCTTTTTGAGGACATGACCCTTGATAGGAGGTGTGGAGGCCGAGGATTATAGTAATAGGTTAGTAATTAGTCGAGCGTATTTATTTTCATAGATGTAGTACAAGTGGTATCGTCGTTCCCTATTTTTAGATCGCTATTTATTACATAATATTTCCTTTGGTTCAGTTATATCCTTTTCTGTTTGTCATAATTGCTATGATTTTACTTTTATTGAGTCAAGGGTCTGCCTTCACCAGGTAGGACGGTCTGCATATATACTAACCGTCTTAGATCTCACTTGTGGAATTAGACTGAGTTTGTTATTGTTGTTGAATTGAGGGTCTTTCGGAAACAGTCTCTCTATCTTCATAATCTAGGGGTAAGGTTTGCGTATATACCTCCCCCAAACTCCACTTATAGGAATAAACTAGGTATGTTGTTGTTATTTTTTGTTGTTGTTGTTGTTGTTGTTGTTGTATTTCAGTACAATAAAGTAAAAATAGAACAATCAAGGGCGGAAGGAGAGCATTAGCTGTGAGTTCATTGCTTTTGCTTAAACTTTATATTTATATTAAAAAATTATAAAATATATATAAATATTTAATTATGAACCCAGTAACTAAAATAAACTATGAGTTCGATGATGAATTTAGAACCCGTATGAGAGCAATCATAACCTAAATGACTAAAAACTAAGATATAGTTGGCTTCTTAAATCTCAAGGAATAATTTACTTTAACCCTTTGAAGCTAAACAAGAATAACCTTTTGATGTCATTTTGGTCCTTAAATTCCTTGAGCACTACCGCATGCATAAACAAATTTTATTTTTTATAGGTAAGTATAAATATGTTATGTTTATTGGGTTAGGAGAAAGTAGGTTATCAGATTCCTCATAAACAATAGGAGTGAAGCACAAAGGGAGAGTATTTACTTTGCTTTAAACAGTAGCATTTAAGTACAAAAGGCCAAAAAGAATCTCCTTCAGTACTTTCATATTTCTAAATATTTTGGTTGGTAAACCCCCCATACCCTTCAAGGGAAAAGCTCTTGGTCAATTAATTGCCTTTTTTTCCTTTCCAATATGTATTCAGTACTCATGAAGAAGTTGGCGATAAGCTTGAAGGAATCTATGATTCCATCAATAAGCCATCACATTATCGTACATAGCAAATCCTTATTAAGTTAGGTTTTTAATCAGTAGAAATGATATTATATAGTTATTTTAAGTATGTTATTTAAAACATATTTATATTTATAATATATTTAAAGATTAGTCAATTTGTTCAAATTTCAGGACACGACGTGTTTTGAATTTCAAATTAGCAGTTCAAAAATTTAGAATATTTCATTCTGAAGTTTGAGTGGCTAATCTTTAAATACATTATAAATTGTGAATATATTTTAAATAGCAGGCTTAAAAGTGATAACTAGTGCACAGTGGTGAAGCCAAAAAAATTTTCAAGGGTGTTTAAACTTGAAAGAAGAGAAAAAAATCCCCAACACAACGTGTTCAATATATGTTATATACCTTTAAAACTTAATATTTAACCTATATACACAGTGTAATTTTCTCATAAGAATGGTCAGTTGACCACCCTTATAGCCCGTTTGGCCAAGCTGCAAAAATCAGCTTATTTTGAGAAGTATTTTTTTCTCAAAAGTGCTTTTCTCAAAAGTACTTTTAGTGAGAAACAGTTTGTGTTTGACTAATTAATTTGAAAAGCACTTATGAGCAGCAATTAATGTTTGGCCAAGCTTTAGAAAACTGCTTCTAAGTGTATTTTTCTCAAAAGTGCTTTTGGAGAGAAACTACTTTTTTCTGCTTCTCCAAAATTGCTTCTGCTTCTCTTCAAAAGTATTTTTTTTCCTTTCAAAAGCTTGGTCAAACACCTTAATTTTAGAAGGAAAAAATATTTTTGACAAAAAAAAGCGCTTTTGCCTCAAAAGAAGCTTGGCTAAACAGGGTATAAGAATGGTGTAGCTTCACGCCTGCTGGTGCACTTCACCCTTTTAATTAAGGGATTTAGCTTAAGAGCCAGGCCTATCTCTGACTTGATAATAAGTATAGCTGTTTTAACTAATTTAAATTTATGTGTAGGGTAAGCGAAAAAATTTATATAGCAGATGTTTTTTCATGAAGAGGAATCGAAAGAAAGACTAGTTAAAGGTGAAAATATCATGAATAGCAACATGCGTAACAGGTGCATTTCTTTCTTGTACCTCATTGCCTTTAAAATGTTATATCAATAAAGATGAACTTGATTGATGAAGAATCCTGGGTATGGATTTTCTTGATTTCCTTCAAATATTATCAGACTTGTACAAGGCACATCAAATCTCACATCTAACAGCGTCAAATTCTTCAAAAAGTAATAGTAAGATTTCATGCCTCAAAATCAAATAAACCCTTTTCTGCTAGTAATATATTCTTTTTTTGAAATTAATAATCTTGAATGTTTTCATGTTTAAACCATTGATATAGTGAAATGGTTCAACAATGTGATGTACCAGTTCTTTAAAAGACGATATCACAAATAATTTTCTTTTTCTGATTAATTGCACAAACCTTCTCTACTTGTAGACGTCATCAGAAAACTACACATAACATTTGTTTAAATAAATAAAGTTGAAAGTTAAATAAATTGGAGCTGTGACGACTAAACTCCAACACACGCAATGAAGCGATAAGTTTATTATCAGTCCAACTCAAAATTAGTTGGAGAATATTAAGGACCAATTTGGAAGAGATTTTTGTTAATTTATAAGAAGATTAATGTTATATCCTCGCCCCAAAGTACGTTATTCTTTTGCCAATAAGCTATTTAAGAATTAATCTTAATGCTGTCTTCATAAAGGCAGTGATGTTTCTGATATATATGCCAAGATCGGTAAGCAACCCACTAACGTAAGATTTCATTAGACGGAAAAGGAATTAATTAGTTCATTTAAGTGCATGAATTAATAGTTTCCTCTTTCATTAATCAAGTTGAATCATTGATTAAGTTCGCAGCCAATTAACACTCCCTCTGGTCCACTTTATTTGATTTTTTTGACTATTTTAACACATATTAAGGAATTCACCTTTTATCATTAATTAGTAAATAAAATCGATCATATTAACCTTAATTTGTTCATTAAAAATACAAACAAATATTCCTAGACTCTTTACTCCTAGAGTAACTTAGGAAAAAAATTAATTTCTTTTGATATTTGAAAAAATTAAATAGTGTGGATCACAAAAAAAGCTAAAAAAAACAATTAAAATGAATAGGAGAGAGTAATAATTTATTATTATTATTTTTCTTTTTGTAAAAAAAAGGTGGGGCAAACAAATGCAATCCTTGTGCTCCACTTTGGCATATCAAGAATATAAATAATACAAATAGAGGGGAAAGCAATATGTGGAGCCAGGAACTAAAGAACGACAAGCACATTCTTTAGGTTCACCAATCAATGAAAAGGCATATATAGTGTTGGTTCAAGTTTTAAATTATCAAAACTCAAGTTGGAGCGGACCGAAAAGGAAAAGAGAAAAAAACTTTAGGTGCACTGTTGCGAGTATGAAATTCTCTGAAAGCGTTTATGTCTCACCTTTTCTGAAGGGGTAATGATGATCTCTTTAATGCTCCAGGTATTTATTAATTTTTGGTGAGAGGCAAATTTAAGATTTTAAGTACCATAAGTTAATAATTGAATTTACAAAGAGAGCCTAAGCTATTTAATTCATGTGAATTCCTAACCAACCTTCTAGATTAACCCCTAATTTTGGCTCAACAAATCTTATTTTCTTTTAGCAAATATACCACTAAGCTAGCTGCCTAGTGACTAATATAAAAATAATAATTTAAAAACAAGAATCCAAAGTTTACAATTTGTTCAGCATCAAAGTTAAAAGATGATAAGCTAAAGCTAAGACGACCGTAAATGCTAACTATTACAAGTGATATCATAGACAACTCCCAATATATGATGATGTGTATCCACAACCCAAGGGCAAAACTTCAATGTAGCACCTCTAACGCTCTAACCAGACGCTAAGTTTTGCATTCCAAAAGACAAGACAAATGTGAATCTCCAACCAACACCATCAATTCTTGGAATTGTCCTACCATCCAAGTACCATGAGATTGGAATATAGATGAGCTAGTACTTCAAACTTTCTGGACATTAAGATGCAGAGATCCTCGATTCAAGTACCTTTGAGTTGCTTCAACTGAATGCAATGATCTTCTTCCAACTTCAAACTTAATGACATAAACTGCCAGTGATCATAGAGATAGTAAACTGATGCCTGCAGTTCAAACCAACACCAAGTGCTGCCATGACACCTCCAGAATGGGCATGTAACCATGCCAATACCACTGAATAATGCCATAACAATACCTAGAGTATCAAGGAGAAACAAAAAAATTGTAACACTGCTAGATCCCGGATTTAGTGCACACTTTGAACCTTCTAAAGACAGTGTTTGTGTAGGGCAAAGATCAGCTGAAAGCTTAACCTGTCTCCAAACTTATAGAAGTATAATACATACCAGAAGCTTAGACTAGATATTATAACACCTTGTGATCATACATAAAGAGAAACCAACTACCTGCTTTTAGGGGCTTTCCCATATATCCCTAGATCCCCACCAGAATGAGCATGATAACATGCTAATATCACTGAAAAATAACCTAGCAATATATAGAAATATAAACTATCAAAACAACAAGCAACAATTGACAATGTACTCAAATACCTATTCATTATCAATCATGAGCTCTTCTTTTGGCAATCCTAACCCTAAAATTAGGAGTTTGTGATTTGTCAAGGTTGATTAGCCTCCTCCATGCACTAGGCAGTTCAGAGAAAGAGTGAAACTGAGTTGTACCTACAAAAGAGAAAACAATGCTAGCTAAAAAGTCTGCGACAGTGTTGCCCTCTCCGAACACATGTTGAAAGATCACATTGAAATGATCCCTCATCTCCTTAATCTTCTGCACTTCTGCCACTATACACCAAGATGGATCCCATTCCCCTTCAATAACCTTCTTCAATACTAAAGAATCAGTCTCCAATATGAGAGGATGAAGTTCACATTCAACACAGTATTTCAGCCCTTCTACAATAGCTTTTTCCTCAGCTACAACATTGGTAGTTACTCCTAAGTCCACTAACTTGCATATACCAAGTCTCTTGCATCATCTCTCACACAAAAGCCAAGTGAACTAGGTCTAGGATTCCCCTTTGAAGCACCATCAGTGTTATACTTATACCACCCTTCATAAAGAGCCTGCCATGTGACTTTTCTGGTGACCAGAATGGGTTTTTATCCTTCAAAAAATTTGATCATGTCCAGCCACAACACAGGTATATGAGATAACCATGGATACCTAACCCTTGCCAAGTAGTGTAAAGTTTTGTTGACTTCATGAATGACTCTATTAGTAGAAACTGTTCCCCCATTCCTACCTGTATTCCTTTTCTTCTATATCTCCCATGTGATGATAGATGGAGATGCCCGAAACAAAGGCTTCAACTTTGGACAAGACTTAGCATTCCACCATTCCTTTATTACTTGTTTCACCTGTACCAATGGCACATCAATTCCTGCAGCCCCAAAAAATATCTTCCAAACCTTTGATGCAGTAGAACTAGTCAAGAAAATGTGATAAAATATCTCCTTCTGTGGATGTTGACAACACCAACATCTTGAGACATGTATGTATCCTTGTCTTCTCCATAAATCATCTATAGATAGCTTATGCCTCCATAATCTCCACATGAAGAATGATATTTTGAATGGAAAATCCTGATGAAGTTGGCATCTAGTATGGCCTATTCCAGTATTCCTCACTGCCTTTATAATGGACATTATGTTTAATATGCTCAGTAATATCTTCAGGGAAGTTGTGATCAAGCAGTTGCTCATTCCATGTTCCTCCTTGCCTTAATTCTATCACCTCTTGCAAATTCTCATCTATGGGAAAATCTAGAGGCAAAACATGATAAAGTACTCCTAATCCAGTCCAGTTTTCATGCCATGTATTTGTTGTTCCACTCTTCATTTCCCACAAGATCTCATGTTCTACTTCTTCCCTAGCATTCAACATCTGCCTCCACACATGAGAGCCTTCTCTAAATTGCACTACAGTAGGCAATTCCTTTTTGCAATACTTGTTCCACATAAAGTTAGACCATAAAGATTTAGTAGTCCTAAACCTCCACACAGACCACAAAGATTTAGTATTCCTAAACCTCCACACAGACCACAAATATTTAGTAGTCCTAAACCTCCACCAAAGTTTAGCAAATAGAGCACTTGATACATCATGTAATGATCTGAACCCTAAGCCTCCTTCTTCCTTAGGAAGACATAAATTCTGCCAAGAAGGCCAATGCCTACTCCTACCTTCTTCCTTGGTGCTCCAAAAGAAACGTGCAAAGATCTTATGTAAGTGCTCAAGTATATTGTTGGGAGGATCAAGAACTGATAAGAGATGTACTAGCATGCTTTGCAACACACTGGTTATGAGTGTTGCCTTTCCTCCAAATGATAATAGTTTACCTTTCCAAGAATGCAGCTTAGCCTTCACTTTCTTGACAAGATCATCATAGTAGTCCTTCCTTCTTCTAGTATAGAATATAGGACACCCTAAGTAAGTGAAAGGAAACTCTCCTCTAGCAAAACTTGTAATATCACCAACTGGCTGAAACAATACATGTGCAACATTGGCATGCATATAGTAAGAGCTCTTGGCTTTGTTGATCAATTGGCATGATACCTGCTCATATCTACCAAGAACTTCCATGATCTTGCTCAAAGAATTAGGGTGAGCTAAAGCAAATATGATGGTATCATCAGTATATGCCAAACTGGTTCAAAGGATCAGACCATTTGGGCATACCAAATCCAATAAATGATTTGTCTTCAAACAGCTTGCTCAAAGACCAAGATAGAACCTCAAATGACAAAATAAATAAGGTAGGAGACAATGGATCTTCTTGCTTCACTCACTTGTAGACTTGAAAAAACTTGAATATTGCCCATTCACCAACACTAAATACCAGTTATTAGATATTAAATTCCATACCATGTTGATGAAGTGTTCTGCAACCCTATTCTCCTTAGAACATGCATTAAATACTTTCATGAAACCCTATCATAAGCCTTTGCCATATCCAGTTTAATCACTACATTAGCAGGCCGATCTCTCATCCTTATGTCAGTGATAATTTCGTGTGTCAGAAGGATGTTCTCAAAGATGCTCCTCCCCTTCACAAAGCCAGACAGATTAGGAGAGATAAGAGAAAGCATAAACTTTTCCAACATATCATGAAGCACCCTAGATAGAACTTTGTTGATGATGTTACTCAAACTTATAGGTCTTAAGTCTGAGAATGTCCGAACCCTTGGCTTCTTTGGCAGTAGTACCAAGTTAGTATGAGCAATGGACTTTGGCAATGCCGCACCACCATAAAAGTGAAGTACCATGTTGTGTATGTCATAGTAGATTACTTGCCAGCATTCTTGATAAAACAAGCCAGTGAATCCATCAGGGCCACTGGCATTATCACCACTTAACTCAAAGACTGCAACCTTGACTTCTTCTAATGTTGGATATCTACGTAGCTCCAAGTTCTACTCCATAGTAACCATGGCAGGCACATTCTCCAGCATAGAGAAATCTGTAAGATTCCCTTCTTTTGTGAACTATCTTTGGTAGAAATCAACTGCAACAATGGCCATTTGTTCTTGATCTTCTAGCCAGTTCCCATCCTGCATTCTGAATCCTTTTCAATTGTAGCTTCTTCCTCTTGCCATTTACATGATTGTGAAAGAAACTAGTGTTCTTATCACCCTCAGCAAACCATGTCATCCCAGCTTTTTGCTTCCAGTACTGCTCCTCTATACTCAAGTATTTATTTAATCCTGCCTAAGCTTTTTGAAGAACAATCCTATTCTCAATTGTAGGCTCCTTCTCAAACAACGTCTCTTTCACTTTTACAATATCTTCCAGAATTTTCAATTATTTGAAAAAGTCACCAAAAGTATCTTTACTCCATTTAGACAGTGCTGCCTTCACCTTCTTCAATTTATGCTTGAACATTAAAAAGGATCTCCAATGAAATCAGCATCCCAATTCTGTCGCACCACATCCTTGAATATAGCATGTTTCGTCCAGAAGTTAAAAAACCTGAATGGCTTGAACAAATTTGTAGTCTGCTCTCCACAAGTAATGAGCAATGATGCATGATCTGATCCATTTCTAATTAGATGCTCCACTTCTATTGTAGGAAGCAAATTTTGAAATGGTAGATTCACAATATCATGTCCAATCTTTTGATATACACTCAGCATTAGGTCTCCCATTCCACCAAGTAAATGGACTCCCTTTATATCCTTGATCAAACAACCCACAAGAGTTTACACAAAATGCAAAATCCTCATATTCAGGAGGATGTACCGGCAAGCCCCCACTCTTCTCATCTTCATGTAATACCACATTGAAATCTCCTCCTACTAATCAAGGCAGCTCCATGTCACTTGCTAGATAATACAAATTATCCCACAACTCCAACCTCTCTAATGATGAACATTTTGCATACACAAAAGTCATAATAATATACTGTCCAATGTCACGGTGAAACAATTTAACAGTCACCTGCTGCTCCGTCTCCATAATCAATTCTCATTCCACCACAACATCAACGAAAAGCCATATCTTCTCACTGATATTAGAAAATGCAGTTTCCTTACTCAACCTTCTTCTATACCTTTGTATATGCCTTGCATTCTGAAAAGGCTCCATTAGTGCAATGGCAAAGAAACTATTCTTCCTTTGCATGTTGATCACTCTAGGAAAGGCCTGCTATGTATTCACAGACCTAATATTCCAAATCAATGTCTTGATCATCATTTAGTATGTGAAGCTTCCCTCCTAGGCAAAATTCTTGTAGGTTGAGGTGCTTCTTTATTTCGTGTCTGCTTCTTGGTTTTCTTACCACTTGCACTAGTTCTAGGTGATAAGTCAGCCTCTCTAGCCACTTGTTTGAAATTCGCAGCAGTAGACTCATCATCTCCTTCTTTTCAAGTTGTTGTTGTTCCATGAAAGTTATCTCCACAGGAACAACATTGTGTGTCACTAGATCATGTAATGTCAGAATAGGTGTCTTCAATGGAACATTGAGCTGCAGTTGCATAACCTGGTTAGTGCCTGATGCACAGGCCATTGGAAATGATTCAATAACTCCAACTGCCTTTGGGACAATAGCCTGCTCATTCTGCCATTTGTTCATCATGTTAGCCTCCTCTATAAACTTAGCATTCTGCTCCAAAGCAACTACAGCCTCATGCATCATCCTAAATTGAAGTTTATAAACATTACCCAAGTTAGGGTTCACTATAGCAGCCTGCCCAGAAGTCACTGTTCCATTAAGATCATGGGTGTTGCCAGCAGCTTTTTGTGGTTTTTCCCTTACTGTATCCTTTAAGCCCTCCATAATAACATTCCTAAGTTGGTCATTACCCAAAATCTCCACCGGATCACCACTAGTTTTGTCAAGAACCTGAACAGTTCCTCTAGGGTTTACTGTTCCATTAAGGTTCTTCTTTCCATATGACTCCACAACTGATCCACCAATGATTCTAGGGGGTACTAGTGCTCCTCTAGGTCCTCTAGTTGGTTGCAAAGATTGTTGATCATTGGTCTTCTCCATATATTCAACCCTAGTTTTTTGCAGACTAGGGATTACTGTAGCAGTGTTATCAAAGATACCTGTTTGAGTTTCTTGAGTATTGCACGTTTGATCTCTAAGTGTGGAGCTTTATGTTTGTATCAATGTTAGCCTCAAACTCATGCACCTCATCACTCCATAGTGCACTACCCCTCCTAGTTGCTCCAGTTGATGTAATTGCCGTAGGTGACTCCTCTAATTATGAAGGAACCTCCTGACATAAGTGATTAAGAGTAACATTAAGCACCTCCTTTGGCGTACCAAACCTTCTTTGTACCCAATCGACTGATCTTTCCTTTACAACTGCATCACCAATTCCAGTACCACTAGGAGTATCATTCTTTTCCACTAGGATCTTCAGAACTTCAGTGGCCTAAATCACCTCAACTGTAATCCCTTTTTGTGAAGGATTAGGATTATCTTCCTTAGCCGCTTCAACACTCCTTTCCTTCATCGGATTAGCACTGATATTATTACCATTCTTCAGCTGCCTCTTCTCCTGACCTTTCTTGATGACATTCTCCAGTTGTTCTTTCCCTTTTTCTTTAGCTTTTCCATCTCCTTTGCCATCAGTGATCATTAAAGTTGGGTTCTCAATTTCTTCTACCTATAAAGCATCAAATTTTTCCTTGTAACCATTGTTTCATCATTGTTCTTCTCATTCAACTTGTCCACTGTTTGGCTCTTTGTAGCTTCAATAATATGGACTCTCTTATCCCTTTGGTATTGGCCTCTGTTGCATCGATTCTTGTGTGGCAATATTGGTAATAGTCTTTCCAAGTACCTTACCACTTGTAAGTACTTTGGTAGAGTTAGCTGCAGTACCTACTAACTCCTTTCCATTACTTTGATCCTCCACCACTTCTTCAAATTTCTTCTGTAGTTCAGGATGTATCACCCAACTGTCTACTTCATTATGACCTTTGATTCTTACATGTTTTATAATATTTAGGCATGTAATCATACTTTTATCCACTTCAATTCCTCAGGCCCAGAATCATCCTCTTCCTCCACAATCTTTATTCTTTAAGGGAATTTAGCTAACAAATTCACCTCCACTTTCACCTTTGCACAAATAGGTCTAGTACCATTTTGGGCAGCTAAATCATCATGTAAGGGATTTCCTACTACACTAGCCAAGGAAAAAATAAATTCCTTACCAAAAATATTTAGAGGAAATTCTGGAAAACTAATCCACGCAATAGCAATTGGAGTTTCTTCATTAGGCTTCCACCAAGGATTTCACTTCGTACATCGCATCTGCCACATCTCACCTTGAGCTTTCAAATAAAAAGCTGACTTTGAAAGCAAGTGAACATAGTCCTCCATTAATGGGAGTCTGATCAAGACATGGTTATCCTCAATAAGACCTATCGAGCAAGCACCTTTAAGTTCACATTGAATAGGGATAGCTTTACGTAATTCAGTGATCACAGGCTTTCCATAAGAAAACTTTCCCAGCACTGCCAGTTGCAAGCCTTGTTAAACGATGCACTGCTTCAGCTCCATCTTCTTCCACTTGATTATAGGATCGCCGTGTAAGTACTCAATAGTTTTGATAGGTATTTGAGCTAGGGTTTGCATGGGCACATTTAATGTTTTTAGTTGTAGGAGTTTCGCGTAATTCTGTAATGGATTAGGTGTCGTAATGAATTGAGGGGACTGTGGGGAGGTGTTTGAAAACTGACCAACCTCATGAGGAGGCTGGCCAGTGGCCGAAGAAGCCATTAAAGGCTCGCGACAACTTCGAGCTCCAGTCGTCGCAATCGCCTGATCGCCAGAGCTTCTCTCTTCTCACGCGTTGGGTTTTAACAAATCTTTAATTTAGTTCTGAAATGAAGGTTTTTTTTTTGTGTTTGATCATTTGGTGTAAAACATTATTGACTCGATTAATCCAGATTGCGTTGTATAGGATTTATTAAGGGGAAATACTATTTGCTTCCCGTAAAATAATACAGTTGAATTTATTACGTGGTTTATAGACAAGCGAACTGGTTTGATCCAAAAATGATAAATACACTAGAAAAAAGTAAGACTTAGCGATTAAAATCGAAGAAAATGCCTGGTTCCGGGAGCAATGCATCCGAGAGCAGAAATAAGAACAATATGAAACAACAAGTAAAGTTATTTTATTTAGCTTGAGAATAGAATGTAGCATAAGTTTGCCAAGAATTTCGTGTCCCTAGAATGGCTGTTGAAACTACTATTTATAGTTATATTTAAGAAACAAGATCCTAGGATCAAGTCTATCTTAAATGACAATAAAGGGGCCATTGATGAATATGTAACGATAGGTCATGAATGTAAATATTCTCTGCAACGGCTGCCCATGTAATGTTAGGGAATATTCTTCATTGAATGCCATCCAGTGGTAAGCATTGGATCCGGTCATGTTGAATATGTTCCCTTCGAGATCTATCCAATGTCAGCTGCAGTTGCTGTTCCAAGTCTTGGTTCTTACTCGATTTGTCTTCTGCCTTTCTTCGGTTCCACGTGTCACGCCACCATTCAATCATTTAATATAAACCAATTTTACCCTATACAGATAGTCCCCCTGCTTTTCGGTGGCAGTTGGTGAAGATTCCTTCATTGGCGAAAAATCTTCTGAGTGAAGTGTATTTATTAGTTTTAGCGAGAGGCAAATTCACGATTTAAAATTTTTGAGTTATTATAATGACCTCAAACTAATGTTATAATAATAATTAAATTTATAATTATATATAGAGAGAGTCTGAAAAAAGTTATTAAATTCTTGTGAACTCCTAACCAATCTTCTAGATCTGCTCCTAGTTTTGGCTCAACAAATCTTCAATTTAGTTCTAAAATGAAGGATTTTTTTCTTGTTTGATCATTAGGTGTAAAAAAAACTATTGACTCGATTGATCTAGATTGCGTTGTATAGGATTTATTTAAGGGTAAATACTTTTTATCTAAAATTTCTTCATTTTAAAGCTCGAACACGAAATTTCTGATTAAAGATAAAGGGATTTCATCCATGTGACCACATTTAGTGATGGTTAAAAGAGTTTTTCTTCCAACATAAAATGAAGTTACAAGATGAATGATCATGAAACTCTTCTCTTCCAAACATAACAATTGTTATCGGAAAAGAAAAACACAATAAATTAAAAAATGAAGCACACCAGAGTGGTTGTTAGAACGACTATGTTGTAACGGGCAGAGTATTGGCTAGTAGAACCTCTCTTATGCCCAGAAAATGAAAGTAGCAAAAATGAGGATGCTGAGATTGATGTGTGGGCATACTAGGAGAGTTATGATTAGGAATGAAGATATTCAGAATAAAGTGGGAGTGACCTCTATGGTACACAAGATGTGAAAAACGAGGCTGAGATAGTTTGGATATATGAAGAGGAGATGCACAGATGCCCCAGCGAAAAGGTGTGAGAGGTTGGCAATGGTGGGTATAAGTAGAGGTAGAGGTAGCCTGAAAAAGTATTAGTGAGAAGTGATAAGACATGACATGATACATCTTTATCTTACCAATGACATAACCCTTGATAAGAGGTTGTGGAGGTCGACGATTAGGATAGAAGGTTAGTAGATTGTCATAACCCCAATTTTCCTCTGTAGGATGTCGTGACGACACCTAGTCTCGAAGACTAGGTAAACTTAACAAACATGCGGAGTAACTGAAGTAATAATTTAAAATCTCAAAAACTTCAACAATTATATTAAATAAAATCTGCTATTCAACATGTACAACTCTCAAAATCCGGAAAAATATAAGTCACTAGCTCTATGAAGTAATACTTAATATCTCTATACAATAGTGTCTAAATAAGGACAAGGAAATAAAGTAATCCAGGTCGAGGGGGACTTCGAGGCTTGCGGACGCTGACAAGTGTACCTTGAAGTCTCTACGCACGGACTCTACTCAGTGACGCCCGGACTGGTAGGAAGTACTTGGATCTGCACAAAACAATGTGCAGAAGCGTAACATGAGTACACCACAATGGTACTCAGTAAGTAACAAGCTTAACCTCGGTAGAGTAGTGACAAGGTTAGGTCAAGGCCCTACTGGAATAAATAAAAGACTGAACAAGTATAAAGCAGTATAATAATGGCATTAATGAAATTGAAACAACAAATAGCATATCAAGGTTAGCTACACGGAACTAAAGGAATTAGAGCAACACAGAGGAAACAATTAAATATATGCTACGGAAACAACAACCAAAGACAAGTGCAAAACAGAAAAATGCCAACAAGAGCCACTACCGAGGTACCGCCTCGTAGTCTCAAATCACAAGAATAAATCACAATCTGTCCTTATATCACCGCGGGAGCCTTTACATTTAATTTTGAAAATCATTTTCCCAAAGTAGCATCCCACGTTTTAGCCCACCTTATCACACCACATGACTTCTAGTAGTTCCCCTATTAACCACGCGTAACAAGCCCACCTTATCTCACCGCATGCGTTTCAACCCCAAAACCTTATAGCACCGCATGTGTATCAATATCACAACGTATCATAAATCTCACATCAAGTGCCTAATATCACAACTTGCCAGAGAACCCAATAAGTACAATATTTTCACAGTAAAGAGCCCATGGCTCAACCACAATGTACACAACAGTCTCAACAATAACAACTGAAATGGACAACTCCACAGAATGGTATTTCACAACTTAACACTTTGCCTCAATGTGAATCTCGGCCTTTATATCTCAGTACCAATTTCAACAACAAGATATTCCACGATTATCAACTTCAAGTAAAGAGCTCAACAATTAAGTAACGAATACGGAATAAAGGAAACAAGAACTTCAACTAAAGATGTAGGGCAATTAGCATGTAATGGAATAAGACAAGTAGACATGTGATAATAGACTAAGCTGATGAATATAACATGTTAAGATAACTTAATTAAGGCATGAAAGGAATTTACATAGCTAAAATCGATAATTTCCATATTTAGCCCGTGTACACAGTCGTCACCTTGCGTACACAACTTTCACATATCACAATTATCACAACCAACATAAATCCTAAAGGGTAATTCCGCCACACAAGGTTAGGAAAATCACTTACCTCAAATCTTGTTAAATCAATACACTAGTCGGCCTTTCCCTTGATTATCCAAATCCGAACGGCTCAAATCTAGCTAAAATAACTTCATACTATGAGTATAAACTATAGGAAAATAATTCAAACAATGAAATGACGATCTTTGCAAAGAATTAGAAAGTTAACCCAAAAAGTCAACCCAAGCCCACGCCTCGGAACCCGACCAAAATTACAAAATCCGAATTACTCAAATCCGACCTCAAATCGCCTTTCAAATCCTCAAATTTTAGCCTAAGAAGTTTCTACCATTTCCCCCCAATTTTCCAACTCAAACCACTAATTAAATGATGAAATTATCAATAGATTCATGTAAATTAACCAAAACCGAGATAGGAATTCTTACCCCAATGATCTCCCCGAAAATATCCCGAAAATTCGCCTCAAACCGAGCTCTCTAAGTCCAAAATATGAAATATGAAATAAACCCTTGACTTTGAAATTTAAGTTCTGCTGCCAGTGGTTTACTCTTCGTGAACGCGGAAAATGCCTCGCATTCGCAAAGCACAAAAATGATACTGCCCAAATTTTCTCTTATGCGAATGCGAGAACCCACTCGCAAACGCGATGACCAAAACTCCCAAGATTCGCGATCGTGAAGCCTTACTCGTGAACGCGTAGACCAAACGTGTGAGGTACCCCCAGCCTGCCTTTCCTCTTTGTGAACGCGACTCCCTATTCGCAATCACAATGCACAAAATCACTAACCCTTCGCAAACGTGAAGGGTAAATCTCCAGCAATCCTTGAAGACTCCACGCGAACGCAGAACACCTTCGCGAACGTGTAGAAGGAAACAGGTACTAGAACTTCAGCAATCCTTAAGGTTCCGAAATGCGCCAATCATGGTTTGAATTACACCTAAGGCCCCCGGAACCTCAACCAAACATACCAACAAGTCCTAAAAAATTATAGGAACACGCTCGAAGCATCAAATGACATCAAACAACACTAGAATCACGAATCACGCATCGATTTAAGCCTAAGGAACTATGAACTTCCGAAATTTTGAAACCAATGCCTATTCATACCAAAACAACTCTGATTGATTTCAAATTTCACACACAAGTCATAAATGACATTACGAACCTATTCCAACTTCCGAAATTGGATTTCGACCCCGATTCCAATAAAGTCAACTCCTGGTCAAACTCCTCAATCTTCAAAACCTTAACGTTCCATCTTTTGCCAATTCTCGACGAAACGACCTACGGACCTCCAACTCAACATCCGTACACACTCCTAAGTCCAAAATCACTATACGAAGCTATTGTAACCGCCAAAACTCCATTCTGGAGTCGTCTTCAGAAAAGTCAAACTATGGTCAACTATTTCAACTTAAAGTTCCAACTTAGGGACTATGTGCCCCACTTTACTTCGAAACTTTCCCGAACCCGAAACCAAGCACCCTGGCAATTCACGTAACCACAATATAACACAGAGGAGGCAATAAATAGGGGATTAGGGCTAAAACACTCAAAACGACTGGCCGGGTCATTACATCCTTCCCCTCTTAAAACAAACGTTCGTCCTCGAATGAGAATAGAGACATACCTGGAGTGGTGAAAAGATGAGGATAACGGCTACGCATATCATGCTCGGTCTCCCAAGTCGCCTCCTCGACTGGCTGACTCCTCTACTAAACCTTCACTTAAGTAATATTCTTCGACCTCAAATTCCGAACTTGTCTGTCAAAAATGGCCATCGGCTCCTCAACATAAGACAAATCTTTATCCAACTGGACTAAGCTGAAATCCAACAGATGAGACGGATCACCGTTGATACTTCCGGAGCATAGAAACATGGAATACTGGATAAACTGCAGCTAGACTAGGTGGTAGTGCAAGCCTGCAGGCCACCTCTCCAACCCTCTCAAGAATCTCAAAAGGTCTGATATACCTAGGGCTCAGCTTGCCCTTCTTCCCGAACCTCATAACACCCTTCATGGGCGAAATCCGGAGCAAGACTCGCTCCCCAACCATGAATGCAACGCCGCGAACCTTTTGATCCGCATAACTCTTTTGTCTAGATTGGGCTGTACGCAGTCGATCCTAATCAATTTAACCTTTTCCAAAGAATTCTGAACCAAGGCTGTACCTAATAGCCTAGCCTCACACGGCCCAAACCAGCCCACCGGAGACCGACACCACCTCCCATACAAAGCCTCATACGGAGCCATATGAATGATCAACTGGTAGCTATTGTTTTAGGCAAACTCCGCTAGCGGAAAGAACTGATCCCAAGAACCCCTAAACTCCATCACACACGCACGAAGCATATCCTCTAATATGTGAATAGTGCGCTCGGACTGTCCGTCCGTCTAACGGTGAAATGCTGTACTCAACTCAAGCCGCGTGCCTAACTCACTTTGTACGGTCCCCCAGAACCACGATGTAAATTGCGTACCACGGTCAGAGATGATGGATATCGGCATGCCATGAAGTTTGACAATCTCGCAATTATAAACCTGAGTCAACTGCTCTGAAGAATAAATAGTCATCACTGGAATGAAATGAGCCGACTTGGTCAATCTATCCACAATCACCCATACTGCATCGAACTCCCTTCGAGTCTGTGGGAGCCCAACAACAAAATCCATTGTAACCCGCTACCATTTTCACTCTAGAATCTCTAACCTCTGAAGCAATCCGCCTGGCTGCTGATGCTCATACTTCACCTGTTGACAATTTAGGCACCGGGCTACATACTCCACTATGTCCTTCTTTATTTCCTCCACCAATAGTGGTGCCTCAAGTTCTGATACATCTTGGCGGTACCCGGATAAATGGAGTACCGCGAACGGTGAGCCTCCTGAAGAATCAGCTCGCGCAAACCATCTACATTGGGCACACATAGCCTTCCCTGCATCCGCAACACACCGTCATCCCCAATAGTGACCTCCTTGGCATCGCCGTGCTGAACCGTGTCCTTGAGGACAAGCAGATGGGGGTCGTCATACTAACACTCTCTGATACGATGATAAAGAGAAGACCGAGAAACCATACAAGCCAAAACTCGACTCGGCTCCGAAACATCCAATCTAACAAACAGGTTGGCCAAGGCCTAAACATCTAATGCTAATGGCCTCTTCGCTGCCAGTAGATATGCTAAACTGCCCAAGCTCTTCGCCTTGCGACTCAAGGCATTGGCCACCACATTGGCCTTCCCGAGATGATATAGAATAGTAATATCATAGTCCTTAAGCAACTCTAGCCACCTCCGTTGATGCAAGTTAAGATCCTTCTGTTTGAACAGATGCTATAGAATCCGGCGGTCGGTATAGACCTCACAAGGGACACCGTACAAATAGTGCCGCCAAATCTTCAAGGCATGAACAATAGCTGCTAACTCAAGATCGTGGACAAGATAGTTTTTCTCATGCATCTTCAGCTGTCTAGAAACGTAGGCAATCACCCTACCGTCCTGCATCAACACCGCGCTGAGGCCAACACGCAACGCATCACAGTGCACACTATAATACTCTAAACCCGTAGGCAACACCAACACTATGGTTGTAGTCAAAGCTGTCTTAAAAGCTCTATAATACTCCGAACCCATAGGCAACAACAACACTGGTTGTAGTCAAAGTAGTCAAAGCTTTTGAAATTTCTCCTCACACTCCTCAGTCCACCTAAGCGGCGCACTCTTCTGGGTCAATCCGGTCATAGGTGCAACAATAGATGAGAAACCCTCTATGAATCAGCAGTAATACCCAACCAAACCGAGGAAACTCCGGAGCTCAATAGTTGAAGACGGTCTGGGCCAACTCTGCACTACTTTAATCTTCTTCGGATCCACCTTAATTCCCTCACTCGACACTACATAACCCAAAAATGCCACAGAATCAAGCCAGAATTCACACTTTGAAAATTTTGCATACAACTTCTTTTCTCTTAAGGTCTGAAGCACGGTCCTCAAGTGTTGCTCATGATCCTCCCAGCTTTGGGAGTACACCGAGATGTCATCCATAAACATAACGGCGAATGAGTCAATATAGGGCTAGAATACACTGTTCATAAAGTGCATGAATGTTGCTGGGGTGTTGGTCAGCCCAAATGACATCACAAGGAACTCGTAATGACCATACCGAGTCCTGAAGGTAGTCTTCAGGATATCTGGCTCCCGAATCTTCAACTAATGATAGCCTGAACGCAAGTCAATCTTGGAGAACACCCTTTCACCCTATAGCTGATCAAATAGGTTATCAATGCGCGGAAATGGATATATGTTCTTCACTGTAACCTTGTTCAACTAGCGATAATCAATACACATGCGTATAGAACCATCCTTCTTCTTTACAAACAAGACCGGAGCACCCCAAGGTGGTACACTGGGCCGAATGAAACCCTTATCAAGCAACTCCTGCAACTGCTCCTTTAACTCCTTTAACTCTGCTAGGGCCATACGATATGGTGGAATAGAAATGGGCTGAGTGCCCGGTAACAAATCAATACCAAAATTGATATCCCTATCGGGCGGCATTGCCCGGAAGATCCATTGGAAATACATCTGGATAATCCCTCACTACCGGAACTGACTCAATGGTAGGAGTATCAATAGTGACATCGCTCACATATGCTAGACACATCTCTTTCCAACTATCCGCTGTGCCTTAAGGAAAGACACCATCTTGCTAGGAAAAAAATCTAAAGTACCTCTCCACTTAAACCGCGGCAAACTTGGCATAGCCAACGTCACCGTCTTAGCGTGATAATCAAGGATAGCATGATAGGGCGAGAACCAATCCATACCCAAGATAATATCAAAATCTATCATACTGAGCAATAATAGATTGGCTCTGGTCTCAAAACCACCAAGAACAACTAAACACAACCGATACACACGGTCAACAACAATGGAATCTCCCACAAGAATGGATACATAGATAGGGGAACTCAAAGAATCATGGGATATACCCAAATATGGAGCAAAGTAAGATGATACATAGGAATAAGTGGAGCCTAGATCAAATAAGACTGATGCATCTCTATAACAAACCAGAACAATAATTGTGATAACTTAGTCGGATGCAACTGCCTCCGTTCTAGCAGAAAGAGCTGGCCTGGCCTCCCCCTCTAGAGCGACCTGTCACTCATGGCTGGCTATGTAGGTGGAGAGGCAATTGTGCAGTAACCACGGCGTGAGAAGCCTGAGGGCCCTGTGGAATACGAGGGGCCTGAGTATTCTGTAGAGGTGCACCCCTCCTGAGTCTGGGCCAGTCCCTCACCATATGGAGAGTGTCACCACACTCAAGATAAGCTCTAGGAGGACGTGGCTGATGGAACTGGCTCGGGTTCGGTCGACTGGACTGACCGTTGAAAGCACCCAATGCAGGAGGTGCACTAGACAATGGCGGTGCATAATGGGAAACCTAAGGCGTGAGAGTGGCCGGAATACCACTGGAAGTTGGAAGTGCTGAATGAACACGGCGGCTCACATAGCCCCTACCATGACGGGCTACAACTGGGGCACGGGCACAACTGTATGTGCCAGAATCTTGGGGCCTCTTAGCCTCCCTCCCCTCTCTCTCCCCAGCCTGCATACCCTCCAATCTCCTAGCGATCTCCATTACTTTCTGGTATGGGATGTCCATCTCCAACTCTCGGGCCATGCTGAATTTGATACCAAGGTTGAGCCCCTCGATAAATCGACGAACTCGTTCTCTGACAGTAGTAACCAAGGCTGGTGCGCGCCTCGACAAATCATTGAACCGGACTGCATACTCTGATACGACCATAGAACCCTGGCGCAACTGCTCAAGCTCTGCGCACCACGCATCCCTAAGACTCTAGGGAACAAACTCCCTCATGAAAATCTCTAAGAACTGAGCCCAGGTGAGTAAAGCTGCCTCGGCTGGGCTACACAACTCATACGCTCACCACCACTGATAAGCTGCTCCATTAAGTTGGAACGTAGTAAAAGCAACCCAACTCGACTCCATAATACCTATAGTACGGAGGATACGGTGGCACTGCTCCAGAAATCCCTGGGCATCCTCGGAAGCCAAACCGCTAAAGGTAGGAGGGTGGTACTTCTTGTACCTCTCGAGCCTGAGCTGCTCCCCTTCAGAAGCTGCTACACTAACCTCGGGTTGAACTGGGACAACTGGCTGTACTGGTATGACCTATAGGACCTGGTCAACTAGACCGGCTGCTCTGGGGTGCGGGCGGCGGGAGCCTGTGCTCCTTCCCCTACCTGAGATTAAGTGACGAACCTGCTAAAAAACTAGGTGAGGGTCTCCTAGAGTGCAGGGGTAGTAACAGGAGTCTCAGGCGCCTGCTGTCCAATTGGAGCTGCTGGTGGCTCCTCTGCAGCAGCTCGTGCAGGTGCTCTGGCTGCACCACGGGGACGTCCTCAGCCTCTACCCTGGACCCCGCCTCTCGCGACTCTAGCAAGGGGTGCGAGTGTCTGATCATCAGGTCTAGCTGTGCTCTCCTCACCATCTGTGAGAGAATAAAAAGACAGAGATTTAGAATTTTGAAGTCAACAAATTCCCACGATAAGTAATCAAAGAAGTGAAAATTTCTAGCAGTTCCATAGCTTCCCTAAGATAAGTACAAACGTCTCCGTACCAATCTGCGAGACTCTACTAAGCTCTTATGACTCATAACACCTATGAACCTAGAGCTCTGATACCTACTTGTCACAACCCCAATTTTTCGCCGTAGGATGTCGTGACGACACCTAGTCTCTAAGACTAAGTAAGCCTAATAACACATGCGGAGTAACTGAAATAATAATTTAAAATCTCAAAAACTTCAACAATTATATAAAATAAAATCCGCAACTCAACATGTACAACTTTTAAAATCCGGTGAAATATAAATCACAAGCTCGAAGAAGCAATACTGAATATCTCTATACGATAGTGTCTAAATAAGGACAGGTGGAGGGGGACTCCGAGGCTTGCGGATGCTAGCAGGTGTACCTTGAAGTCTCCACGCACGGACTCTACTCACTGACGCCCGGACTGGTAGGAAGTACCTGGACTGAACAAAAAGATGTGCAGAAGCGTAGCATGAGTACACCACAACAGTACCCAATAGTGCCAAGCCTAACCTCAGTAGAGTAGTGATGAGGTCAGGTCAAGGCCCTATTGGAATAAATAAAAGATTGAACAAGTATAAAGCAGTGTAATTATGAATATAATGAAATTTAAACAACAAATAGCATATGAAGGATAGTTGCACAGAACTAGAGCAACTATTGCAACACGGAGGAAACAATTAAATATATGCTAAGGAAACAACAACCAAAGACAAGTGCAAAACGGTGAAATGCCATCAAGAGCCACTACCGAGGTACCGCCTTGTAGTCTCAAATCACAATAATATATCAAGCCCATCTTATCTCTCCGCATGCGTTTTAACCCCAAAACCTTGTACCACCGCATGCGTATCAATATCACAACGTATCACAAATCACACATTAAGTGCCCAATATTACAAGTTGTCAGAGAACCCAAATAAATACAATATTTTCACAGTAAAGAGCCCATGGCTCAACCACAATGTACACAAGAGTCTCAACAATAACAACCGGAATGGACAACTTCACATAATAGTATTTCACAACTTAACACTTTGCCTCAATGTGAATCTCGGCCTTTATATCTCAATACCAATTTTAACAACAAGATATTCCATGATTTAACAACTTCAAGTAAAGAGTTCAACAGTTAAGTAGTGAATATGGAATAAAGGAAACAAGAACTTCAACTAATCATGTAGGGCAATTAGCATGTAAGGGAATAAGACAAGTAGACATGTGAAAATAGACTAAGAATGATGAATATAACATGTTAATATAACTCAATTAAGGCATGATAGGAATCTACGTGGCGAATCGGTAATTTTCACATTTAGCCCGTGTACATACTCGTCACTTTGCGTACACATCTTTCACATATAACAATTATCACAACCAACATAAATCCTAAGGGGTAATTCTCCCACACAAGGTTAGGCAAGTCACTTACCTCAAATCACGGTAAATCAATTCACTAGTAAGCCTTTCCCTTGACTATCCAACTCCGAACGGCTCGAATCTAGCCAAAACGTTTTGATACTTTGAATATAAACTATAGGAAACTAACTCAAACAATGGAATTATGATCTTTGCAAAGAATTAGAAAGCCAACCCAAAAGGTCAACCCGGGCCCACACCTCAAAACCGGACTAAAATCACAAAATCCGAACACCCATTCGATAACAAGTCCAACCATACAAAAATTACTCAAATCCGACCTCAAATCGCCTTTCAAATCCTCAAATTTTAGCCTAAGAAGTTTTTACCATTTTCCCCCAATTTTCCAACTCAAACCACTAACTAAATGATAAAATTATCAATAGATTCATGTAAATTAACCAAAATCGAGTTAGGAATTCTTACCCCAATGATGTCCCCGAAAATCTCCCGAAAAATTCGCCTCAAACCGAGCTCTCTAAGTCCAAAATATGGAATACGAAATAAACCCTCGACTTTGAAATTTAAGTTCTGCTGCCAGTTGTTTACTCTTCGCAAACGCAGAAAATGCCTCGCGTTCACGAAGCACAAAAATGCTACTGCCCAAATTTCCTCTTACACGAACACGAGAACCCACTTGCGAACGCGATGATCAAAACTCTCAATATTCGTGATCGCGAAGCCTTACTCGCGAAAGCGTAGACCAAACACGTGAGGTCCCCCAGCCTGCCTTTCCTCTTCGCGAATACGACTCCCTATCTGCGATCGTAGTGCACAAACTCAATACAACAAAAACAAGCTTTAACGGCAATAAAAAGGACCTTCAATGGTAATAGATATTGCCACTAAAACCCTTATCGGCCATAATTTTTTGCCGGTGTACTTGGGGTCGCTAAAGCTTTTCGCGGCCATTCAAAGAAGTGCTGGTGAAGGATTTTTTAATTGCCGCTAAAAGTCACGCTCTTTAACGGCAATTGTATAGCGGCAATTATAATGGTTTCTAAATCTATTCCCAAAATGACTTAGTTTGTACTTTTAGCATCTATTTTTATTGCAATCTTTAGTAACAATTGTTTAGCTGCAATTATAATGGATGCTAAATCCATCCCAAAAATGATTGCTTCAACTTATAGTGTCTTCTTTTATTGACTGTAAACCCCACTAAATTGTCAATGAAAGATGATCTTTTTGGCGGCAATTCAGAAGATACAATTTATTGCTGTTAAAACTATGTTCAAATTGCAAATGCTAGTAAAACATATAACTATGAATTATAAAAACACAACATATTTAATTAAATCTAGACAAACAAAAACAATTATTAATCCATAATATTAATGTATCAACGACATAAAAAATAAAATTACAGTGGTTTGGAGTAAAGAACTAGTGTCATTATAACTAATCCTATCAAATACCCACAATAAGAAAATGATAAATGCATAACCCTCACAAATTCTACAACTCTTCATCGTATTGATATCTTCCACAAGCTAATTTTCGGACATCGAACTATACGACCTGCAATAATAGAATAAGCAAATGTCAAAAGATGAAATCTGATTTAGAAAAAATTACAAGTTTACATCTAAATATATTATGAAAGTATCTCTACAGGACCACTTAACTCATATTCAGAGGCATTAATTTCTTGGTTTATAGCTCTTCTAACTACAAATGATTCAAAAAATCTCACGCCTAAATCCTAACTTAATCTTGGACTCAACTACTTGTGGAGCGACAAGAGACTTCATATTTACCAGGCACATAGAACTAAAAGCTTCAGCTCATGTTCTCTTTTCCTGAGATTTTATTAATGTACTGAGTATATTTTGAAAGAGCACGACCATGATGACAAATGATAAAATTACGTCAAGATCAAGACAAAAAGTTTAAACTGCCAGTAGCACTGATATTGTTGATTTTGTTCTCTATTTACTTTATAGAAAAGAAACTCCAGTTTGGTTATAAAACAAATTCACATATTTCTGCTGTACAACTAGAGTTGGTGAGAAATCAAGAGTTTCATTTGTCAACTTTCCACCTTGATTTGTAGAACTCATGGCATAATAGAGAAAGAACATTGCATCATTTAGAAAATGAATAGGTCCAATAGCTCAAGATTGTAGCCAATCCTCCTGCTGAGATTCCCGCTCAGGATTGCCTACAATTGTATTTTTTAAGATTTAGCCAATTAATTAGAAAATAAAAAAGATAAAGTATAATATGGTATGCAACTTAAAATTATAAATATGAAGCTAGAAGATGAATTCAATAGAATCTTATATTTTTAGCGTTTTGCATTCCTTTCCTCTATAAATCTTCCATAACTGCTTTAATATTCTTGCCCCTCAAAGAAGAAACTTGTTATCCTTATCTGCATTTGGAAATTCCAAGCAGAAAAGGGCATTACGAGATTAATCACCAAATCGTAAATTATGTGTGTATATTTAGAGAGAGATACCAGAGGGGCGGAAGCTAGTTTCTGAAGGGGTAGAGGGGACTGGGAAATACGAGAAATGTAAGGAAAAGGAAGCAAGCAATAAAATTAAACTCGGGCGGCAAAGCCGACAATATGAAAGCGTATGCTAAATAAAATACACTACTAGAAAACAGCAAAAAAACGACCAAAAATTAGCGATCAAAGTTGGTCTGCCAAAAATAGCGACCAAAATTGGTCGCTAAACTTGTAAAAAAAATAAAAAAATAAACTTAAAGACATTAGCGACCAAAGTTGGTCGCTACTTGGTCGCCATATTCGTCAACATGTTGACCGGACTGGTCAGACCAATCTGGTCAAAGAAACTTAACAATTTGCGACCAAAGTTGGTCGCTAATGTGGACCCACGTTTGAATTTTGCAACCAAGATTGGTCGCTTATTGAGGGATAAAATTTGGGGGAGATTAGCGACCAACGTTGGTCGCTTATCTGGAAAATATAATTTAATCAGAATATCTGTTGGCGACCAAAGTTGGTCGCTAATGTTAAAGTATATATATTTGCGACCAATTTTGGTCGCTTTCGTGTAAACATTTTGCGAAAATTAAACTCACTTTTGTATTTACGGCATGTCTAAATAATATAAATGTAAGCCGTTAACGCTTTTGTAATACAAGGGATTAATATCCAGTTAAGTTGTACTACGGAGTGTGCATGCGTATCAATATAATATATATATATATATATATAT
>MCJB01048201.1:50587-76806 GCA_002018475.1 Nicotiana obtusifolia | reverse complement strand
TTCTTTCCAGGCCCGTTCCGAGTAAGTTCGCTGGGCCGCTATCTTACCGATCCAGCCAGCCAAGTTTTCTATAGCAGCCGGAGTTTGGGGAACGACTACACAGTAAGGGTTTCCGGTCATATGTCGAAAAAGTAGCAATAAAGAAGGGATGAATAAAGAAATACTTACGATTGAAATTCCATTTCTCCGGGAATGGCATGGAATCGGCCGGGATTAGGTCAGAAGTCTTGATTCGAACGAATCTGCTCATCCAACCCCGGTCTCTATCTTCATCGATGCTAGAAAAAGGAGGTTTACTGGCTCGACGAGTCAGCTTTATTAATCCCCCTCGGAACATACGAGGGCTATATAATCGAAGTATATGGTCGAGAGTAAAGGGGTGGCCGCCCTCGACCTTGTCCACAAAAAAACGAAAGAGGTACACGATTCGCCACATGAAGGGGTGGATCTGACCTAGCGTGACATCGAACCGCCTACAAAATTCTACTATTATCGGTTCTATGGGCCCCATAGTAAAGGGATATGTATACACGGTGAGGTACCCCTCAACGTGAGTGATAATGGACTCATCATAGGAAGGGATGACCAACTCCTTGTCCTCCCAATGGCACTCAGCTCTCACCCTATCGAGATGACTAGGGGTGATTGAGCTAACGTATTCCGATACAGGTTCGCCGCGGCCGGGAACCGAAGATACCTTCTCAACTTTAAAATCAAGACTGGTGGGGCATCCGGTGGGGACGAAGGCTTTCAATGGCGGTTCTGATGAGGGCTCGTCAGTACGAACCGTACCAGTAGAAGGGCTTGGTTTAGAAGGAATAGTTTTGGAAGTTTTCGCCATTGAAAAACTAAAGATAGGTATCAAAGAGGAACGCAAGATCTGAAAATGGAGTTTGAAGAAGAAGGAACGCAGTAAATATGAAAGTGGAAAAGGTTAGCGGAATAGGGAAAGGTTAATTAGATGGTAAAAAGGGGTATTTATACTCCCTTAAAGACGGCGGCACAAAGCACGAAACGGGCGGGCATTAAATGCGCGCAATGAGCATCTGCAGCATGCATGGTTATCAAAGATGGGATTTGTGATGATTGCTTAATTTGGCGTTATTCGGACGTCATAAAGATGTCGTCATAAATACAAATTCATGTCGTTTATTATCCTTACTCTCTAATAAACGAGGGGACTATCTGTATTGGGTAGAGTATTTCTACATGGATTCGGGTCGGGGCCGACCCAGCTAAAAGAAAGTACTACTCGGACATCCGGTTCACAGACAAAGAAGATATGAGACCGGACTAAGACCTGACCGGACTGGGACCTGATCGGAGTGGGATTAGACCGGAAGGGGAAGCGTCATGGAATCGGAGACCGGGCTCAAGACGCACAATTAGCTCACCGCCGGGTATATCGCCAAGAGTAATTGTTTCAACCATCACAAACGCGATTTGGGGAGATTCTGTTACGGATTTTATGGGACTCATCTCATAATCCGCCATTTACCTTATTTGAAATAGTGATTGTAACCTATAAAAGGGGATTTTGACTCACAACTGAAGGCATCTCAGAATCATCAATAATATTACTCTCTCTTTAATTCTAAAACAACAACTACTATCATTGTGACAGCTCTTTGTTATCTCCTTCAGAATCAACGGTTAAATCTTTCTTTCTCAGTACTTAAATTGTTTGTTTCAAAGTATCAATCAGTTTTACGGATCCTTAACGTAACGAACAAATTCAATTGTTATCCGATTTATAGGGTAAACAATGGGTAAATAAGTTTGACGAACATAAAGGCTAATAAATTGAAACCTATCGTATTGAGTATTTTCATTTCATTCACCTAAGTAAGTTGAACAAAATAAAAGGTTTATGTTAGTAAGTATATTCGTACCCGCAATAAGAGGTGGATTATAGTCTCACCATATTATACGGATAGGATCCAATTATTGATATCTTAAATTCATCAAGATTATACGTTGACTCGTCTAAAGTTAGAAGATTAAACTTATGTGTTCTAACACTGAATAGTCAGAAGAATATCAAATTTGTGTTGACTAACAATCCAAGTACACTTAAATAGTCGAAAGTGTAACGTTTACTTATATACTTACCTTGATTTGAAAATCTTGTCATTTGAGATTTTTATGCAGTAAGCACTTATCTTATAAAACAGTGTAAACTATAACAGACTAGTTATCATTTTTATCGTACCAGTAATTATTACTTATTTATATGTAAAACATATTAAGCGACATGATTGTGTAAATATATCTTAATCCCTAACTTTGTAAACATGCTAAGTTTTCGCTCACCTGTGTAAATATATCCTAATCTCTGCACATTTTTAAGTTCGATCTCTTACTAATGTTACAATATTTTGTTGAAACAAAATATAATCGTTTTCTGTAAGCACGAAAAGCAACATGTATGCATACAAGTTCATATAATTGACTTCATCATTAGGTGGAGAATTTTCGAGCAGTACGTGATTTTCACATGGCAAAAGTAACGTTAGAAAGGAACAACAAAGAACATGGACCTGCAATTTGCAAATCATTAAAATTTAGGGAAAATTTTAGGGACCATTTGGACTTGATTGATTTGAATTATGTGAAGGATTGTGTGTGTCTATATATATATATATATATATATATATATATATATATATATACATGTTCGTAACACACGTCGGAAGACAATAATAATTCTAGGAAGATTTTTTCGTATTTAAAATTTATTTACATGTCAAAGATCGGATCTGAGACGTACCTGGTGAAAAAAGTCTCGTTTCAAAAATTCTTTGATAGTGCGAAGACTCTATGCGTATTCACACCGAGGCCGATCCTTGCTATCAACTCTTTGATCAATGAAACGCGCGAACAAATTGAATACAAATATTTTGTTGAAACTTTTCTCAAAAATCTCAACTCAAAGGTAGAGAACAAGAAACACTTTTCTTGTAATTTTATTTTCTCTCTTGGCTTTGTATTGCACTTTCACTTTCACAAAGTGGATTTTCTTCTCAAGACTTAATCCGACAATTTTTCTCCATCACCCTTTATATAGCTTCACCTATAAACTCTTTTCCTATTTGATTGAGGTAATAATTTACTTAGAGTAAAAGTTTATTCCAAAAATAAACTTCAATCGAATTTTATAAAAAATTGGAATCACGTCTTAATGAAAACGTGGCTGCCGAACCATTCCTCTGACTCAAAGTTGGATTCTCGTCAATCCAACTTAATGTTGGATTCAATTTATATGTCCTTTATGGATTTTACCTTTCCAATTCCAAATTGGTATATATATATATATTTCAACCAAAAAGTATAATTTAATTTTCTATTCCAAATAGAAAACTTCAATTTGTTCAAAATATTAATTATATCCTTTGTGCTGGCAAAGAACATAACAATATTTCATTTGGACTAATAATTTAATTTATTTGACTAATTAAATTCTTTAATTTAATAATCAAATAATAAAATAATTAATCATTTAGCAAAGATCAAAACACTCGTTAGTATACGGCCCCATATGTTCAATACTAAGCCGGTAGTAAATTGATCATCAGGGTGGCGTCTAGCAACACTCCTTAACGACCGGATGGCATGAAGTATACAATTTACTCTCAAGAACTGATAGAAGAATAATGTAGTATTTCCTTCTGTCCTTATAGCTCTGGGTCATCCTAGGATATGGTTCAACTGTCAAATCCTAATAGGCCACCAACTATGTGTTCATGTCAAATATAATCGACCATTGAATGACCTAAGAAACTCTTTTCTTCTTTCATTCAATTGCCCTGGCAAATGTCTTAATTTGGTCGTTTATAATTCATGACAACATGGAGTTTAAACTCATTACCAAAAGTTGACAGATTCCATCTTGATCAATCACTAACTCTGTAAGTATTCAATCGTACCTAATATCATTTCAACTATCGCCCTAGGGGCATATTTGTCTAATATCAAAGCACAATAAATCACTTGTCAATTACTATGACGATTTCCAGTCAAAAAAAACTCTTACATCACATTCTTCAAAAGAATATCCTATTGACAATTTATGGTAATTCTAACCATTAGGAATTATCCAATGAGTCAGTTCAATGATCATATCTCTATATGCATCATTTATCTATGTGATTTAGTTTATGAGATCAACTAATCTTTATCCAATAAAGACGATCACATAAATATTGATCTAACTGGATTACTAATGTCCAAATTAATAATCCTATGATCAAGAACAAACTTAGATTAAATTATAAGAAACTTTACTCTCATTATCATGATCTCCATTATGATGACAAGTCTCAAAATTTAATCAAGGACCTTATCAAGTTAATTAAACGATTAATAATAACAATGATAAAATTTTATCAAATGCCATATATGTTTTATATCAATAACGTTCATAAAAATATGTTCAAATCATCAAATGTACGATTGGATCTAGGGCATATCTACTATATTCCAATATTACGCGTATGTATCATTATGATCTAATAGTAATGATTGAATTAATATGATGAGTGAAATGCTATAAAAGCTGTTTGTTTATTTCTGGACTCCATCATCATTACTCATCCCTAAACATCTGTAATCACTACACAATGAGTACTTGTTACTAAATATACCATGCATCTTTTTTTATTTATTGATGTCACCAATATAAAAGAGCTTTTCTAAATTTTAGAAAAACTACTTCAAACAATAATAACTCAGTATGTTATTTAATAATTTTCTTAATATAAATATACTGTTTGAACAAAAACTATTAAATTTGATCGAACCTGGATCTAGACTTCTCGGCAATATGACAAATCCGACACCACTCTGAGACTTGCCCTTTCCTTTCCTTAAGCACATTTTGTAGTGTCCTACCTCACATGGTGCTACTGGTATTGGTAGAATAACGAGTTGACCAGAGTAAAAGATTTAATTTGAGAGAGAAAGTGAATTCACCATCCGCATATAGAAATATTTCAGAGGCAAATAGAATAAATACAGTATTAATTGCTGTCAAAGAGTATTGGACTGCCATTTTTTTATTTGGTACACTGAAAAATACTAAATTAAAATACTAAATTTTTTCTTAAGCTACATTTTTTAAGTCTGTCAAGCGTAAAAACTCCAATCCGTTATCGCCCCTTCCCATATTAGCAGATACTCTTCATGTCTATGACCTTCATTTGCTAGAAAGTTTGCATATTTGTTTGCCTCTCTTTAAATATGTGCGATATTATCGCTTTGGTGACTTCAAGCAAGTTTTTGCAATCTTCAATAATAGCCTTAAGAGAGCGATATTGTATGTTATTGTCCTTGACAAGCAAGTAATGATACTGGACTATCATTAGTTCAATATTCAAAATAGCTGGTACTTTGTCCTAGGTAAGGAGGTTAACTCATTTTATAGCACCAACAAATAATAATATGCTTGGCAGTTGGCAGTACTTACAAAGTTCACTTCTGGCCTTAATTAAGTTCCCAAAGGGGAAAAAGAAAACGGCGTTTTAGAATTTAGCTCATATAGTATGTCACACCGTTCTCTTTTTTCCCCAATATACACCAGCAGTAATAAAGTCCGTGCTGTGCCACAACGGGGAAGCTGCTCATTTCCTTTTTCTTTGTGCCAAAAGAAAGAAAAAAGTGCTGTAAAGAAGACAATCGAATTCGAATTTGGCCCCACACAAACATGCAACTTGGCTTAAATTTTGCTTTCAAGTAAAAGGATATCTAAAGTATATTCCACTGATTCCTGTCTCCATGTGACCTGTAGGTCAATGGTCAAGCGGTGGAAACTGTTTACTCTTAAAATAGATGACATTAAATTTGTACGTGATTTTAAGGATATGTGGATTGATTCAACACAAGTAATCAAGAATGTTAGATAAACGAATGAAAGACGAAATGAAAGATCAAACCAGTTGTAATGCTATGGCCCAGCTTGAACTTGAGTTGGACAATGGTTTTGCCCTCGAACGGACCCTCGGTTCGGAGCCAATAAAGAATGAATAACAAACAGTAAAGTAAATGCTATACCTAAAGAGCAATAAAAATGAAATTATATTGCCTTGGTATACGTGTTACAATGTGTCCATTCAATAAAAACTATCCCCTTTACATAGTAGGAGGGTTTCACCCTTAGTAGAATTCTAAGAAAACTAAAAAATCTTCTTTTTCGCTAACCACTGATACGCTACTGATATAGGCCGAGATCTGCGCCATGATATTTGATGGGGTGTGGATATCACGGCCCTCTATTGGTCGTGTGTAACAATTATCGTGTCTTCCGAGGTCTCGGAGCTCGTTTCGGGATCAGAGAAGTAATGTTTTATCAAGCCCGGTGGTGACCACTCTGTTCGGACCTTAGTACGAGGCATTCCGGCTTCGATTCCGCCCCGTATAATCATGCCTTCGCTTCGTTTGACCCCCGGTTTTACCCGTATATAGATAGTTCCCTTGTTTCTAAGAGAATAGATTTTCCGAAATAATGGGAAACGATAGATGTTCCCCGGTTCCTTTCTTCGTACGTTACAATCGAAACGACAATGAAGTTGAGACGTCCCATCAGTCACGTCGTTCTGACTTCAGACATGTGTCAACCAGCGGCTGGTCACCCTGAATGTGAAACATCGCGTACTTCCCCTATAAAAGTTTCTACCCTTTGCTTTTTTTTCTACTTTCCGATCCAAGCTTCCATCTTCGAATTTCTAGCTGTTACCAACTCCTTCAAACCTCCATATATTCATCTTTGATCTTCAAATCTTCCTATTTGTTCTTAGGTTCTTACCCAAATCCTTATCCCACCGTCAAATCTTGATACTCATCTCTTCAACCTTCAAACTTGTTCATTCAGATCTTCATACCTTTTCTTTAACTTTTCAAACTTTCTCAGATACTAATGGCTAAAACTTCCAAATCAGTTCCTCACCAAGTTGCATCTTCGTCTTCTTACCCGTCCACATGTATTGAGGCGGCCGCTCCTAAAGTGGTTGTTCTCGAGACAGCTGCTCCCGAAGCAGTTGCTCCTGAGGTGGTTGCTGCCGAATCGGCCCAGAGCCCCCCATGAAGAGCTTTATTCCCGAGGGCTGCTCGACCTTAGATGACTTCAAAGTCGAGAAGGCCTCGTCCAAACAAAGCCGAGGTGAAGGGGCATCGAGGTATATATGCTCTGTTATCGAAGATACCCTTCCCATTGTCCGAGAGGACTGTAATTAGGGAGGTAAGGACGTGGTAGTCCTCGGGCTTGAGGAAGATATCACCACTCACGTGAAGGGTTTTTAAGTTTGTACACTTATCCCTTCACAGTGGGGCCCGATAGACCTAGGTATTTGGGCTTTTGCAAGAGATACGAGGTGTGCCTTGGGCAAATCCACCTGTCTACCCTCGACCACCTGCTCCGCCTATATAGTCCCTGAATTTTCCAAGGGGATCTAATCAAGCTCATTCGCCGGGCTAGCAAGGCCGTCTTTTTGAGCATCGACGAGGATCGAGACCGAGGTTGGCAGGGGCGCTTCGTTCGAGTGAAGACCGAAGATTTAATTCCTCCCAAGTTTCTGCCATTCCTCGAGAAGTAGAATGCATCTCGTAAGTGTACTTTTTCTTAAGTGTCGAGTTTTCTTTTGTTCCCCTTCTCACCATCAGTATTTATGATCGTGCAACTTTTGCTCGGGTTCCCAATGCGGTCCCCCAGCTCAAGGAGTGGATTGAAGGCATCTGCAAGCAGATGTCGTATTTTGAGCGCTCGTGGCGCAAGCTTTTAAAGGGCCGATGGGAGGCGCGTTCACATGGTAAGGCTCTTCTTAGAATAGTTAATATTATGCCCGAACATACATAAAGCTGATCCTTTCTCTTTCCTTCGCAGGTTTGCCTAAGACTACAGAACTTAGGCCGCTGAAAGGAGGCAAGGATGCGTCCCTTTATATTGATCCCTCCATTACGGGACAGCCAGGGAGTGCCGCGGAGGAAAAGAAGAAGAGGAAAATAAAATACTCGGGCTCAGAGGGGTCCGAGGTGAAGATAAAAAAGAGGTCGGCCACTTGGTCCCGTAAGCCCAAGAAGTACCGGGTCCTGGGTACTGGACTCCGATTTGCTTTACCGGCTCAGGGATGATCCCGAAGAAGATAATATCTTTGTTGAACACAAATCGACCTTTGTCGGGGAGCAGGCAGCGACCGAGGGGAAGAGTCATGAGGCCAGCCTTCCTCCGACTCGAGAGGCCGAGATGGAGACGGGGGCTGAGACCTCTCGAGAAGCCGCTTCTGTACCAAAAGAGGCGTCCGATGTGATAGACATTATGGAGATGCCCTCCTACACCGAATCCATACTCGAAGAGGCCCAAGCGAGCAAGGAGAAATCATGTGAAGGGGCACAAGAAAGACCCTCTCCACTCCTTCTTCGAAGGCATGGATACGTCTACATTGGAAGATTTTCCGAAGGGCCACCTAGAGATACCGAAGAAGGACATGCCTTCAAGAGCTGACGGGCCAAGCACGAGCCCAAGATTGGTGAAGCAGTTCCCTGTGCCGAGCGCAGACCTCGAAAGCAAGAGAACGGTCGTTATCATAGTCCCGAAGGATGCCCGAGTCCTATCTGCTCTGGTAGGCGTAGCCAGCTACCTCCGATGCCCGGTAATCGAGGAGGACTAGTCAAAGATGAACGAGGTGGGAACGTCGAGTCTCTTCACCATGAGAGTTTTCTTCGGTGTCGCTTGGAAATCAGCCAGCTCGAGTTCAACCTCAAGAAGCTGGCCCGCAAAAAGGAAATGTTCAAGCTCCTTAGTGAGCAACATGACGGGCCATCAAGGGTCTTCAGACCGAGCTGGGCAGGGCTCAGATGTAGGCTTCGATCCTGAGGTGGGAACATGCCGACCTGGTCGAAAAGGTAAAGGTCTTTGAAGTTAAAAATGAGGAGCTAGTTGTGGTGACTAACAACAAAACCTCGCAGGTCCAACAGAAGATTGACCTGATTCACCAACTCCGAACCGAGATGAACGAGGTCCAATCCATGACCGATGGGTGGAAAAGCAAAATGGACCTACTGGCTTCGGAGAAGGAAACAGCCAAGGCGAAGCTGGCATCGGTAGAGGTCCAACTCTAGGTGGCGAAGGAGAAAGCTGACAAGTGGTCTCAGCTGAACGGCGATCTCCGAGCACAGCTGAGCTTGGCTATCACAGAGAGGGACGCCCTCGGTAGAGAATACGAGGCAGTGATGTCCAAGTTGGCTACGACCTTCGCCGATGCTGACGAAATGGTGGCCCAATACAAGGCTGATGTGGAGGCAGCCGAAGTCCGCCTGAAGGCAAAGGCCAAATATATGAGGCAACTATCTCGCAGAGAGACCCTCAAGGAGATCCACGCCTGAGTCATTGACCTGTCGATTGAGATCAAATAAGCCAAAAAATTTGAAGCAGAGGCGAAGAAGCTTTATGAGCCCAAAAGTGCCCAAAGCTCTAAGGGTTCTGAGGGATTCGAAGGCTCCGACGGCTCCGACGGCTCTGGTGAAAAGCTGCGCCCTGTGAAGATCACGCGTAGATGCCTCAGTGCTTTTTTGGTTTTTGTCTTATGTACGTTTTTGTTTATTTTGAGGCTGTTTTTGTTGGGCTCTTTTTAATTATATTCTGGAATATATATAAAACTTTCCCTTTCTGGCAATTCCGAGTCTTTACCCTTTTTAGCATCTTTTAATAATTTCTATTCTTGTAATGTTCCTAATTCCTTAGCATAGAATCTAATGTAGTTATAGAGCGTTCATTTTTTTAGAAGTTCGAACGGAGCCTGAATTCAATGCAACTTTGTTTGCCCGAGATTTTAAAAACTCGATGCGACCGAAAGTTTTTTCAAGATGCGTAAGTGATTTTGGATGATTCTTTTGCCGAGGGTAACCTTTTAGCAAGTTTTGAATTTTTATAAAGGCCTTTCTTTTGATTACGATCTTCGGATGTCTCCGAGCCATTTTTCGATGGCTGTAAACTTTTGATTTTGGGCACTGTCCAATAGGTTTTGTGCTCCCGGGATTTAGTAGCCTGGTTCATTCGAACTTTTTTTCGGATGATAGTCCTCGTGTATAGGTAGCCCTTGGACTCGAGAGTCCTTGAGTAGGGGTAGCCTTTGGGCTCGATAGTCCCCGAGTAGGGGTAGCCCTTGGGCTCTTAGGATCCGGTGTTTTAAGAGGCAAGAAAATATATAATAGCAAGGCGGAACTTTCTTTCATTTCAATGAGTAAAGTACATGATAAAAATTTATATCATGGCTAAGGTGGGCTACTTGGGAAAGGTTCTTACGACCGTTTGGCCCTTACAATTTATCCTAACCACCGAGCCTTAGCTATCAAGTACGAAGTGTCTTCCTTTCCTTGCTAAGAACCTTAACTCGGGGATGAGGCCCCTAGTATTCAAGGTTGAGCTTGAGAGGGCTCGGATATTGTTGATGCACAATGAACGCCCATTGACTCTGGTTTGATACCGGCCTTCGAATCTAAGTTAGCACATTTTATTGTTGCCTTGTTGAAAACCTTGCCGAAAAACCTATTTTGGGACAAAACAAGTTCAAGGGAAAAAGAGTGCAACGCGTGCTTTCAGACCTAATAGCCGCATCCATTCTTGAGTGTTGCCTGAAAGTGTTAGTTTGATTCATAACATGATTAAAGAGTAGTTGATATCATACCACAATAGTACCATTTTAGGTGTGTCACGTTCCAATTGTTCGGTAGTTGCGCACCGTTTCCCCTTTCGAGTTTGTGTGAGCCTTTACTGGTAATTCCGATGATTCGGTACGGTCCTTCCCACCTCATTCGGGTCCCCGGTGTGTAATGTTACTTTCCTCAACTCCAAGTCCCCGATCTTGAAGTTTTGGAGGTTGGGTCTACGGTTGTAGTATCTTTCTATCCGTTGTTTTTGGGCGGCCATCCAGACTAGGGTGGTCGCACGCCTTTCATCCAATAGTTCCAGGCTCATGATCATGGCCTCACCATTCAAATCTTTGGTCGCATATTGGAACCTGAGGCTCGGTTCTCCCACTTCAACCAGTATTAAGGCTTTGGCACCGTAGACCAGCGAGAATGGGGTGGCCTCGGTACTAGATTTCGAGGTCGTACGGTACGCCCACAGGACTTCGGACAGGATTTCTTTCCATTTCCTCTTTGGCATTGGTCAACCTCTTTTTCAGGTTTGTGAGAATGATCTTGTTTGTAGATTCTGCTTATCCGTTTCCACTCGAGTGGTAAGATGTTGATAGCATTTTCTTAATCTTATCTTCGAAGAACTTATTTACCTTACTGCCGGCGAACTATTGCCCATGGAGGCATACGATCTCGACCGGTATCCCGAATCGACATATTATGTGGTCCCAAATAAAGTCAATTACTTTTTTTCCTGGAATTTCTCGAACGCTTGAGCTTCGACCCATTTAGAAAAATAATCGGTCATGAACAGTATGAATTGAGCCTTACCAGGTGTCCATGGAAGGGGACCGATAATGTCCATTCCCATTTCATGAACGGCCATGGGGACAAGACCGAATGGAGATGGATCATCAGTATGTGTCTCTGGCAGCCGTCGCATCTTCGTACAAAGTCCTTCGCGTCTTTCTCCATGTCGATCCAGTTGTAGCCGGCCCTGATTAATTTTCAAACCAAAGATTCCGCTCCCAAATGGTTCCTGCAAGTGCCTTCGTGAACTTCTCTCAAGGCATACTCGGTATCTCCCGGCCCCAAGCATATGGCCAGTGGACCGTCAAACATTCTTCTGAATAGAGTCCCTTCGGACAAGCTAAACTGAGCAGCTTTGTACGCAGAGCTCTCGATTCTTTAGGGTCCGAGGGCAATT
This sequence comes from Nicotiana obtusifolia, assembly GCA_002018475.1. Taxonomy (NCBI): domain Eukaryota; kingdom Viridiplantae; phylum Streptophyta; class Magnoliopsida; order Solanales; family Solanaceae; genus Nicotiana; species Nicotiana obtusifolia. The sequence goes on along the minus strand of MCJB01048201.1, from coordinate 64,973 downwards.
TCCCTGTCTTCAAGTAATCTATGTACTTATTCCTCCAATCCCAAGTTAAACTCGTGGAATCTACTTCAGCGTGACCTTTTTCTATCACCGACTTCATGAGTTGTACTACTGTCTCTGAGCTGAACTCATCATCATCAACCGAGGACCCCAAGTTAGCCAGAGCATCGGCCTCGCTATTTTGGTCTCGAGGCACGTGCTATAGGGTCCACTCCTTGAATTGATGCACCGTTACCTGTAACCTGTCTAAATACCTTTGCATATGTTCCTCTTTTACTTCGAACGTCCCATTGAATTGATTAACCACAAGGAGGGAATCACACTTAGCTTCGACCACCTCGGTCCCAAGGATGTTAGCCAATTTGAGACCTGCAATCATGGCCGCATACTCGGCCTCATTGTTAGTTAATTTCACAGTTCTAATAGACTGCCTAACTACATTCCCCGTAGGAGGCTTCACCAGGATGCCGAGCCCGGACCCTTTTGCGTTCGAGGCGCCGTCCGTAAAAAGGTTCCAAATTCATGAGGTAGTGCCCGATGCTAACAATAATTCTCTTTTGACTTCGGGCACTAAGGCCGGTGTAAAGTCTGTCACGAAGTCGGCCAAAATTTGAGATTTTATGGCAGTTCGGGGTCGATACTCGATATTTTCCCCGCTGATCTCGACGGCCATTTGGCCAATCGGATCGATAGCTCAAGCTTGTGCATGATTTTCCTCAGAGGGTAAGAGGTTATGACACATACGGGGTGACACTGAAAGTACGATTTTAGTTTCCTGGAGGCGCTTAGCAAAGAGAGCGCCAATTTTTCCAAGTGGGATACCTTGTTTCAGCCTCACCTAGAGTTTTACTGACATAGTAAGTAGGAAAATGCGTAGCTTCCTCTTCCCAGACTAAAACTCCACTTATCGCCACCTCAGATACCGCCAAATAGAGGTACGGTTGCTCATCCTCCTTCGGAGTGTGAAGAAGGGCCAGACTCGAAAGGTATCGTTTTAGTTCTTCTAAAGCTTGCTGGCATTCAGGGGTCCTGGAAAGGTTATTTTTCTTTTTCAACGATGAGAAGAACCGATGGCTTTTGTCCGATAACCTTGATATGAACCAGCCAGGGCGCTATACGCCCGGTCAGCCTCTGGACGGCCTTGACGTTGTCTACCAATGTTATATCTTCTATGGCCTTGATCTTGTCAGGATTAATCTCGATCCCTCGACTGGATACCATGAATCTGAGGAACTTTCCCGATCCGACCCCGAATACGCACTTCTCTGGATTCAGCTTCATATTGTATTTTTTCAATATGTCGAAGGTTTCCTGTAAATGTTTCAAATGGTCCTCTGCTCACTAGGACTTAACTAATATGTCGTCAATATAAAATTTCATTGAATTTCCTATTTGTTCTTTGAACATCCGATTTATCAGGCGTTGATAGGTGGCACCAGCGTTCTTTAATCCGAAAGGCACTACATTATAACAGTTGGTGCCGAATTTAGTGATAAAGGAAGTTTTTTCTTGATCGCCTTGGTCCATCCATATTTGGTTGTACCCGGAATAGGCATCGAGAAAATTGAGTATCTCGTGCCCGACCGTCGCGTCGATCATCCGATAGATGTTAGAGAAAGGAAAAAAAATCCTTAGGGCATGCCTTGTACAAGTCTTTGTAATCTACACATATTCTTAGCTTATTTCCTTTTTTAGATACTACCATTACATTAGCTAACCAGTCCGAGTACTTAACTTTCCGAATGGATCCTATTTTAAGGAGTTTAGATACCTCGTCCTTGATGAATGTGTGCTTGAATTTGGACTGCGGTCTCCTTTTCTACTTGACCAGATGGAACTTTGGGTCCAAACTCAGCTTATGAGTGGTTACCTCCGGCAAGATCCTGTCATCCCAAGATGGGACCAAGCGAAACAATCCATGTTAGCTATAAGGAATTTAATGAGTTTCTTCCTAAGCTCTGAAGTTAACCCCGTGCCCAGGTATACCTTCCGGTCTGGCAGGTGTTCGATCAATATGATTTGCTCCAGCTTCTCGACCGTCAATTTGGTGGCATCGGTATAATCTGGAGATATGAAGGATCTTGGAATTCTGTAATCATCTTCCTCGGCAGCTCCTCGATCCTCCGGTCCGACCGGGACCGGAGTCGGTGATTGCTATTTGACTTCGGCCTTTCTGGTCGGCTCTGTGCTCCTTAAAGTCAGGACAGCGGGCAGCGGGAGTACTTCATCGACTGCGAACATCTCTTTTGCAGCCGGCTGTTCTCCGTATATCGTCTTGATTCCTCCTGGAGTAGAGAATTTTAACGCCTGGTGTAAGGTCGAAGGTACTGCCCTCATGTTGTGAACCCGTGGTCTTCCGAACAGAGCGTAATATCTCATGTCCCCTTCGATCACATAGAACTTTATTTCCTGGATGGTCCCAGCGGTGTTCACGGGTAGGGTTATCTCCCCTTTAGTGGTTTCACATGCCATGTTAAACCCGTTTAACACCCAGACTGTTGGCACTATTTGATCTTATAACCCCTACTGCTCTACGACCCTTAATATGATGATGTTGGACGAGCTACCCGGATCAATCAACACACATTTAACTCGTAACTTATTGGTAAGTACAGAAATTACCAATGCATCATTATGAGGTTATACGATGCCCTCTGCATCCTCATCACTGAATGAAATGGTTCCTTCCGGATATAATCTCAGGTGCGTTTCTCCCTTGTGATTGGCATTTTAGTTCATTTTATCATCGGTCCTTGAGGAACATCGACCCCTCCCCCCCGGATGATCATGTTGATGACGTGTTGGGGTTCCTCATGTTCAGTCTGTTTGTTGGCGTCCTTGTTTCTGAAGTAGGTTTTGGCTCGATCATTCAGAAATTCTCGCAGGTGTCCATTATTAAATAACCGGGAAACTTCTTCTCTAAATTGTCGGCAGTCCTCGGTCTTGTGGCTATGAGTGCCATGATACTTACACATCAGGCCAGGATCTCTCTGGTTAGGATCAGACTGCAATGGTCGAGGCCACTAGGTCTCCTTGATGCGTCCGATGGCAGATACGATGCTGGCTGTATCAATGTTGAAGTTATACTCTGATAATCTCGGAGCTTCCCTTCCTCCGAGCGGCATGTCGAAACCAGTTTTGCTCATCAGGCCTCGGCTATTGGACCCTCGATCGCTTCTCCTTTCGTTCCTTGTAGAGTTGCACCCAGATCCGTTTCCCCTTTGATCTGCATTGTATGGTTGATACCGATCTCGAATCGGTCTTGATTCATGATCGACGACTCTCTTATGCCTGTCATCGGTTCTTCTGGGATAAACGGACCCGGAATGGGCTCCGAGTTGGTTATCCTCGACTCCGATTTTTGACTGTTACCTGTTGTGGACCGGCCCAAGTTACCACCAAGTATTCTACCAAGTTTTGTTTCAGCTGCAGCGAAGCCAAGGAGCTTGGGGGGTTGAGCCCCTAAGCAAATGCCTAAACGGTCCAATCTTCCGCAACCGGAGGCAATTCCATTCAGTCCATTTGAAACCTTGACACGAACTTCCTGCGCATCTCGTTGTCCCTTTGCTTAACCTTGAAAGGGTCCGATTTTTTTATCTCGACCTTGATGGCCCCGGCATGAGCCTTTACAAAAACATCTGCGAGCATAGCGAAAGAATCAATGGAATTTGGGGGCAAGTTGTGGTACCATATCATCGCTTCTTTTGACAGAGTTTCCCCGAACTTTTTTAATAACACTAGCTCGATATCGTCGTATTCCAAGCCGTTACCTTTAATGGCGCATCTGTAGGAGGTCACATGCTCATTTGGATCCGTGGTTCCGTTATATTTTGGAATATCGGGCATACGAAATCTCTTGGGGATTGGTTTCGGTGCCGTGCTCGGAGGTAAAGGCTTTTGGACAAATTTCTTGAAGTCCGGGCCTTTCTATATTGGAGGCGTACCGGAGATTTGATCAACCCGGGGATTATATGTCTCTATATTTTTGTCGTTTGCCTCAATTTTCTTTTCACCAGATTCCACTTGTTTTGTTAATGGCTATATCATTTTCATTATTTCAGGGTTGACACCGGACTCAGCTTCGCCTGGCCTTTCAGTGATCTCCTCATTTCTTCGGGTGTTTTCTCGGGGCAGTTCGGGCTCAACTCTGTTGGGGGCGCGGCTTTGGTTTTGCAGCTGCCCTATCACTGTTTGTTGAGCCTGTAGCATTTCGAAGATCAATCGTAGACTGACCCCGTCGCCTTCGCCTTCGGGTGCTCCTTTAGCCGTTGGTCGGGCTCTTCCGCGAACGTTGTTTTCATGGTCTGTAGGAAGGTTGGCATCGATGGCCACATGTGATTTAGCATCGACTGGGTCTATGACTAGTACCCCGTTGAGATCAGCAGGGGGCACCTCGTTGCTAGGCACCAGATTGTTGTTTTCACCATGATGGTCAGGCCCATCCTCAATGTTCAAGTGAGCGGACTGAGAATTTGACATTTTTAAGCTAACCTGAAATTGAGACCTCAAAGAACAAGTGTAAAATAGAGGGTATTATGGAGATTTGTATCAAACCACCACTATTATCCTTAGCCCCACCGTGGGTGGCAAACTGTTTACCCTTAAAATGGATAAAAATTAAATTTGTACGCGATTTTAAGGATATGTGGATTGATTCAACACATGTAATCAAGAATGTTAGATAAACGAATGAAAGATGAAATGAATAATCAAACCAGTTGTAATTCTATGGCCCAACTTGAACTTGTATTAGACAACGGTTTTGCCCTCGAGCGGACCCTAGGTTCGGAGCCAATAGAGAATGAACAACAACCAGTAAAGTAACAACTTTGCTATAGCTAAAGAGCAGTAAAACTAAAATTATATTGCCTTGGTATGCGTGTTACATTGTGTCCATTCAATAAAAAGTACCCCCTTTATATAGTAGGAGAGTTTCACCCTTAGTACAATTCTAAGAAAGGTAAAAAATCTTTTTTTTTATTAATCATTGATCCGCTAACGATACGGACCAAGATCTGCGCTGTGATATCCGATGGGGTGCGGATATCGCGACCCTCTGTTGTTCGTGTGTAACCGTTATAGTTGCATATGCCCTTTGACGTGGTACCTCATTGTCTTTACCTTTTCTTTTTAGTGGAAGGAAATCCTTATAAAGCACCAGTTAAGCTTTCAAAATCAAGATTAACATTTGAAAGTTCATCTGAGTGGGAAGAAAGGGTCAATGAGGCGAAACATGTTTACACCGGAAAATAATTGTTTTAAGTTCCTTGAGAAAGTAATTGTATTGTAGTTGTATTTCATTTTATCGATATAATTTGAAATTTTTTTTTAAAAAAAATACAGCATCGTTGTTATATTTGTTCATTTATTCACTTCTTTAAATGTCGACATCGCTTATGAAATATTCTGCGTATACCCATGTGCACCGAATTATCCTTCCTGTGTTAATTAGCAATACGAGGTTCGAACCTCAACAGTTGCACATGCCCTTTGACGTGGTACCTCATTGTCTTTACCTTTTCTTTTTAGTGGAAGGTGTAAAGCACCAGTTAAGCTTTCAAAATCGAGATTAACATTTGAAAGTTCATCCAAGTAAGAAGAAAGGATCAATAAGGCCAAACATGTTTACACCGGGTAATTGTTTTAAGTTCTTTGAGAAAGTAATAGTATTGTAATTGTATTCCATTTTATTGATATAATTTAAATTTTTTTTTAAAGAAATATAGCATCGTTGTTATATTTGTTCGTTTATTTACTTTTTTAAATGTCGACATCGCTTACGAAATATTCTGCGTATACCCTGTGCACGGGACTACCCTTCCTGTGTTAATTAGCGATACAGAGTATATAATATACAGTATATTGGTATCCATTTGTATTCCAATGATAACGAAACCAAATTATCCGTCCGGCGAATTAAAAGAATCCTATTGAGAATTGATTAAGTTTAAGCTTCAATTATTTATGATTGCAGGTTGCTAATGCTCCAGTTGCAGAGCTCAGTAATGAATTTAATTTCAAGAAAGGAAACTTGGTAGCTCATCATTTGGCCAAAGAAAGTCAACTTTGATAGTATAATTCATCTCCCAGCTAACATTGTTAGTCGGTACCGAATGACCAGTTAATTAGGAGCAAGTTTTGATTTAAGAAATATGGCCGCAAGTGTTTGTAATAATTTGGCTAGTCTTGTAAACCATAGTGTCCTTAGTGACACTACTATTACTGTTTAATTTTGTGGTTTAGCTTTAAATGTATTTCTTTTACCAAATAAAGAAAGAGAATGGATTAATAAGTAATGAAAGAAATATTTTATTGGTGTAGAAAAACTCTTCTATTTGGAATAAAAAGTCAAACTCCTAAATACTTGTTACAAAAAATGTTATGTGGTTTTTCACTTGGATTTGGATAGAAAATGATATTATAAATATCCATGTAATAAACTTTTTGGGATCATTAAAATTACAACAACTCTAAATTGGTTTTAAAGAGAAAAACGCACAGCACCCTTTAGGCAAAAGAAGGGCGGCCACCAAAAAGAAAAATAACTTTAATTTTGGCTACTTTTTCGAATTTCTTTTTTGTTCCGTTGATCAAGGTACTGATAACTAGAGTCAGTTTGTCTTATTTTTAAGATTACATATTATGTTCTTTATGGAGATTAGTTGCTATAGATATCTTTAGATGATTTATTTATGTAAAGTTCCTTTAGATAATTTATTTACCCTCGATAGGAAAATGTGAAGGTTAAGGAATAGGGTAGTAAGTTAATAGATAATCGAGCGTATTTATTTTTTATAATTGTATTTCTTTTTAATACATGTAGTACTAGCATTCTTCTCGTACTTCCTATTTTTAGATTTCGATTACTCCATGTAGCTTTTGCTTCGGTTATTTTATATTTTTGGCTGTTGTTATTGTCTTTTTTTTTAATGGCTTCTTCACTACCCTATTTTTGTTTTTCTTGAGTCAAGGGTTTATCGAAAACAACCGTTCTACCTTCATAAAGTAGGATAAGATTTGCGTATTCATTGTCCTCCTCAGATTCCACTTGTAAATTTATACTAGGTATGTAATTGTCGTTCTTTTACACAACAATTACATATATAAATTAAAAGTACAAGCTTTTCCCCTTTATATATATAAAAATTAAACTCTTATAATATGTTTGTTTTTTATTGTGAGACACAAAGCTAAGTTTATAAATTCAACGAAGAAAGAAAACATAACATTCTCTACTCAGAGAATTTAGGCATATACTTGAGTTCACGTGGTGGACGTATTTTTTATGGTGGTCGGCGGAAACCCTCAGTGATATCACATATGAATGTCCAGTAATTCAAATATGGAATCTTTCATTCCTTTAGTATTATTATTGTTGTTATTAAAATCTATTTTTTAAGAAAATGAGAATGCTAGGTTCAGAAGCTAAGAATATATAATAACTCATTTATATATATAAAATGTTGCACTACTATTTTCTAGTATATTAGTCAAGTCACTGATCAACAAACTTTCCAGACCCTTTTCTGCATTCTCCATTCATTAATGGAGAATTATATGTTTATAGCAAAGGCAGTATGGTCAAAGGCCAGTGTCGATTCCAATGTAACTTTGAGGAGCAGACAATGTTTGGTACTCTGTTGTAGCTACTGCTAAATTAATAAGGACCACATGCATCAAAGTTCTAAAACTTGCTGACACTGTTAAAAATTCTTTTTTATGAAAAAGAGTATTGTTTAAATTTGTAAACTTACCCATTTGTAGGCAAACAAACCAGGACATCAAGGAGAGAAAGGTAAACCTCTTGTTTATCATGCATTCATATCTTTGAGAAGTTGCAAAAGAAAATTGGTTAAACCCTAATTTTTATTGATATTCAAACCCCAATTTTTTTAAAAAATTATTATACAAATAATCAGTCGAATTTACTTGTTTACTTTCACTAACTTGTAAACATAGATTATATATGATTGTACACATATTATGTATGAATTGTACATATACTATATATCCATTGGCTATTTTTAGTTTAAGTGATTGGGTGAACGGACTTCTTAAGTTAATGCTTTAGTTTTTTTAAAAAGAAACATGATTTTTCACATGCGCAGAGACATACTAACAAAGTCCAACTCTTAGAGATGAGACCAATAGGAAACATTTCACAAATTAAAAGAATTTTGGATTAATATTGAAAAAGAAAAATGAAATTTTGATTAATGTAAATTAAATGAACTTAATTAAGAAGCAAAAGGAGGAAAAAAGAAACTGATAATTAGAGCTTTAATTTAATTAGACAGATAGATTCAGTTGGTCGGACAGAGCAACAGTTTAAGACAAAGTGAAACAGGAAGCTTTCAGGAGAAAAAGAAAATCTATTACAAAATATTAATCCTCTAATTTTACGTTCTTTTCAAATAATTAGTTTTGATTTAGTTAGATGCATGGTTGATGAATCTATCATCTTTTTAAGATAAAAGTAACAGTTGGTGGATTTATATTGTATAGTATGTTTTCTAAGGTATATAGTACAAGTGCATTTATCAATACATATATGTTCAATTCTCCAAGCAAAGTATTCAAATGAAACTTGTTATATTTAAATTTGTCTTTATTTTTCATTTAGACACTTTATCTAAGCACATGACCTATTAGGTAATTAAAAGTACACCAATTAGACACAAATTGCTTTTTTGATGATGCGCGTGTTTCACACTTCTTTTAGGAACGTCAACAACTACATAAACTACTAACATGAGAAACATGTCAACATGAGAAACAAACCAAAAGGTTTAGGCAATATTTTTTTTTAAATTATTTTTCTTTCTCCTCCTTGCCGCAGCATCAAGCCCCACCGTCTCCACCATTGCCACTGCCTCCCGCTCACAATCACCGAGCCCATCACCATATCCACTACAATTATGTCCACTTTTTACATTTTGTTCATAATCCACATTTTCCTTTCTGACTTGTTGCAAGTTAATTAATTCAAGGTATGAGCTTTAGTTTAATGGAGAGAAAATGGTAAAGACTACTTCAACATCACATAAACGAATAACAACTGTTGGAAATAAATTCCCAATAAAAATAATATTTACAGTAATAAAAGCGGAACAATAACGTAGCACCGAGTTACAGTAATTAACAAGAATAAAAGAGTAACAACGACACCAAGATTTTTACGGGAAAAACCCTTTTGAATAAGGGAAAAGACCACGGCCCCGAGACAAGCAACTGATATTACTATAGCAAGAAATTTTACACTTTGTAGATCCGAGTAAAATACTCCAAAGACCACTACAACACTCAAAAGAAATAACCCTCTTTTGATATTCCCACCTCACTACAATATCACTCACTCTCTAGTTTTCTCACAAATAATTTTTTTGTACCTTGTCTGTGAAACCGCACTCTTTCTTTCTCTCTTTGTTGGTGTGTAGAATTGAGAGTTGAAGCTCTCCTTTTATAACCGAAGCCTCACTCTCTTAAACCTACTATATTTGATAATTTGTACACACTTTTCCTTCTTTTTCTTCAATATTGAGACTTCGACAAAGTTGGCTACCAAACCAAAGATATTCAGCAAAGTTGGCTACCAAATCAAAAAAATTCAACAAAATTAGTTACTAAATCAAAAAAGTTTTTCTTAGGCACGTGCCTGTTACTTTGACTTTTGAATGAGATGGATCCCATCAATAACAAACTTCAAGTCACAATTACACGTGGCTTTCACTTTCACCGCCACTTTGAAAATATCCATTCCCATTGCTCCGGATAGTCCCATAATCATTACCACCATCACCACGGTTGTTAGGCCAACTACCACCACCATTGTTACGGTCGCTCCTCTGTTAACATTTACTGTAAACTTAAAATTTAGTGTCAGATCCCTTTTTAAGATTTTAGAATTTTCATGATTTCTTGATCCGATTTTAATTTTTTAAGAGATACATTGAAATAATAAAAATTGAAAATTTATGAAATTAAATTAAAACGGTCTGGCATTTTTTGAGGGTGGAAAATAATGATTTTTAGAGGAAATGCTGGCTCATGGAAGAGAAATGGAGGAGGGACTCCTTTTTGGATGATTTGGAGGTTCAGTTGTGGAGGAATGTTCAGATGGTGACATTAACAAAGGTAGCGACGAAGGATCCGGTGGGAAGAGACTCCAAACTCTATTTCCAGAAGAAGCAAAATAGGGGTGGGATTTTTAAACAGTTCTATTTTTTTTCCTTATCTTCAATCTTTTCTTAATTGATTATTTGTAATTAATATGGCCATGTGTTTGCTTCTCATTGGCTTATGTGCCACGTCACCGCAAGCGAACTACACGAATTTATGTTCTTGTATCTTGTGTCTAATTGGTCACTTTCAATTAACTTCAAAGAGGTCATGTGCTTAAAGTTTTTAGATGAAAAATAACAAGTTTAAGGGTTTGTTTATGTTATTGGCCTATTTTCTCTAATCTGCCACACATTGACGCTGATCAATTTTGCAGTTTTACGATATTTGTGAAACTTTTTTTTTTTTTTTTTTTTCGTACATTAGGGGACTTACAGTCGCTATCCTTTGGGATGTGCATTAGGTAAACTTCGTGTAATAGTTCGTGAATTACACTAAAAAAATAAACTGCATTAGGCAAGTTATATGCTACGATCGACTAAGAAAGCACGCCTGAAGTTTCGAACCTGCAACCTCTCATTTGATTCAACCAACTCGGTCACCCTTGCGGGTATATATTAGTAAAACTTTTCGTACGTCATCCACTAAAAACAACGCCGTAGTAATTATAGATAATGAGGAACGAATGTACATTTTATTGCTCTCTGAAAATAATTACTACTCCAGAAGAAGTCTCTAGCACAACAGATGTACGTAATTTGTCACATTTAAGAAAATCTTACCTTTCTCAAGCTGCCTTATGTCCATGCAAAGTGGACTCTCAATCACTGCCAGCAGAATACTAGAGTGGGGAAATAATTGTAACTTTGAATATTATTGAATATAGATTATTACTCCGTCCTTTGACCCCACCAGGGGCGAGCGATGTAGAGTGTTGATGACGGATTCAATTAAATTTATAATTTTTGATGTTGAGTAAAAATTTAAATGTAAAAATTCGTTAAAATTATAAAAAAAAGAAAATATAAACTCATAAATTTAAAAATATAATAGGTTCAATATTAAAATCTTAAAAGTTGAACCCATAAAATTTAAATTCCGGATCCGTATCTGGCAGAGGTAAAAATTGAGCTACGACTTTGACCGAACTTAGTAGCATTTAAATATTATATGTGTTAAAAAATTATTAAATATAAATATTAAATTTAGAATTCATCCAATAACAATTGAAGTCGTCATTTTAAAATTCACAAACCATATGATTAAAATTCTAGGTCTGCCTGCTCCACCACTTTCTCACAAAGACACTTTGTCTCTCCCTCTGTGTTATGTAACTCCCTTCCCCATTTTATATATCATAATTTGATTATGCATAAAAAAATTGAATCTTGTAGCTTTAAATTAAAGGTTGATAATATATCAAAATTACTCCTTAAATCATGTAGTTTTACATATGTCATATCATAAATAAAATGAGAATATTAAAATTAAAAACTAACTAAATTCAAAAGGATTATAATTTTTTCCAAATATATTAAATGAAAAGGAAAAATAAGAAATGTAAATAAATTGAATTGAAGGCAGACAAATGCTTACAAAAGTTGGTGTACGTAGAGCTGGAACCTCCACATCCAATTGTGTTGAAGCCATGCATGTGATGAGTGATGAGTATTACCCCATTTTCTTAATATTGACTGTACTTTGTATTACCTTTTTCCTCTTTTCCATAGCAGTTATTGGACACTGAAATGAAAACAGGAGTTGAGCAATCACTTTCACTCTCTATACTTTTTCAGATTTATATGTGGGGAATCAAATAAAGCCAATTGCTTGCATTCCATTATCTTGTTCTGAAAAAAGAATATCCAGCTTTTTTTCTTTTAAGTTGTAATTTTAATAAATTTTTATATATAAATTTATGTTTTCGTATCGAAATTACTAAATTCATATGAATCCATTATCGATCATACATTGGAAATTGTGCAGAAGTTTCAGAAATTAAAGAAGTTATGGCATATAAATCAATTATATGTAAAGTATCAAAATTACCCTTTTAAACGAGTGATGATAAGAAATTTATTTCTTTCTATTTTTTCTCTCCTTAAATATAAAAGAATGAGATCTTCTATCACTTGTGTCATAATAAATATCATTAAGTCTTATATAAAAATATTAAAATTAAATAGTTTTAAAAAGAGATATTTTCCCTTACAAGACGCATAAAAAGTTGCAATATATAAAATGAGAGAGAGGAAAGGAATACATGAAGATGAAGCTACTGCGTAGAAGGAAATATTAGTCTCAGTTATTACTACTTGTACTTAACAGTAGCTCTGCATGTGCTGCACTTCGAAGTTTGATCTGTACGTGTTGGCCTTTGTATGTAATTGTAAATTGTACTATGTCAAATCAATACTAGCCCTACTGACGCTTTCCACCTCATCACTATTATTATTATTATTATTATCATCGTTGTCGTCGTCGACTCGGTCGTCTTTCTCTGTCATGAAGTTATTTCACTATATTATTCCTTCCATCCCAAAGAATTATACTTTTTGAATTTTAGGAGTCAATTGTAAATTTAAACATAGCATTTTTTTGTTTTTAAAAATTAAATTTACATATTTAGAAACTACATAAAAATATTATAAGTCACTATAACTAAAAATTTAAAATACTTAAAAAGAATATAAAAATTAAAATCATGATTAAAAAATAACTCGTTTGACTCTCGATAAACATTATTGCGTGCATCCGTGAAATGATTCTTTGATCAGGTGAGCTTGTGAGTTGATTCAAAAGAACTGAGAATATGGACTAGAATTTGCCCATGTGTTTGGCTTGATCCATATATTAATGGCTAATGACAAATACTTAATTATCACGAGATATGCTTAATCTATACTATATTAAAAGCACGAAGGTCTTTAGCGAAATGTCGTTCATCTTTTTTATCCATTAAAAATAAAATTCACAATAGATAGAATTGTAATTTGATTATTTTTCCTAAAATTTAGGATGTTGAAATCAACTACAATTTTGTTATTAAATCTTTCCTCACATGTATAATATAAACAATTCTAAATTTTAGAACTTTAAAAAAACAAAATTTAGCTACACATATAGTTGTGCACGCATATAGATTTTTAAGGAAGATTTCTAACAAAGCAAAACATTTAAATTCTTTTTTGGGAACTTTTACAAGTGTGATATGCAAAAACACACATTTTATAAATTTAGGGTATATCGCCGAAATAAAAATTTACAAGCATATTTTTTTAGACTAATTAATTAGAATCTCACATTATAATTTTCTGTTTAAGATTTGTCTTTCGGTCTGACTCTGGGTTTGTACCCCAAAACTAGATCCTGCATCAGAATTTAACAGCCAAATAATACTCTAACAATATAAATAATTTTACTTATTTTGAGTACACGAGAAATATAAGTAATGTTTAAGAAAATTTTTAACTTATATCATAATGATTTAATTTAATCATTTTATTTCTTTCTAGAAATAAATTTTGTTGGATTCAAATATTACTAATCTAAATAAATTCTTAGTATGATAACTATATTTAACAATATGGAGTGTCTTATTGTTTTTCGTTTTTTAATTTGAGTTCAATAAGAATAACATGAAATTTATATTAAGTACTTGAGCAAATAGGCCCAACCCAAAACTCTCTCCGTACAAACGTATACTGACGAAAACAATACCTTCGTTCTCACATGACCGTTGCTCCGCCACCGTCCGATGGAAAACCACCGGACCAGTCCCAAAACCTCCACCTTGCCAGTGCGCACCACCTCCCACAAACAACACCTCAAAACAACATCCCAGCTGACACGAATTTGCAAAATGGCAGATGGATAACTGTAGTGAAAAATCACCTGGGAGTTTTAAACAATCCCTCGATTGTTACTGGGCCAAATCGAGTCAATCTAAGTGCAGGAGCTTCTTCTCCAACCTCAGTACGACCTCCCCTCCAAAATATAGAAAACTCCACTGTTGAAACCAGCAGTGTCGAACGGAACTGTCAAGAACAGCAACAGTTGGCCATGCATGCTACTCGGCTAAACCAAATGGCTCAAGACCAACGCCAAAAGATTCTGATGTTCAGGAGACTGTTCCCCCCCCCCCCCTCAATTCCAATTTTCGATCAATCAATTTCCATAATATTGCAAAAGGAGAATCTGGTAATGTTGAGCACCCCAGGTGTTCGACGAAATGCCGATGACACTATAACACCACAACTGTGTGAGCATC
>MCJB01048201.1:0-49404 GCA_002018475.1 Nicotiana obtusifolia | reverse complement strand
AAACCAGAGGAAGTGTTGCAAAGATCAAAATGCAAGTTGATCTCACCAAAGAATTGCCTACTCATGTATGGCTTGGATATGACGAGAATGTCAATGGAGAAGGTCAATGGCTCCAGATACAATATGATAATCTCCCTGAGTATTGCACCTACCGCAGACATCAGGGTCATTCAATTCAAGCCTGTCAAGTCAAGCTAAAAGAGGAGGAAAATCAAAGAAGAAAGGAAGAAACATCAGCTACAGAGAAAGAATCACAGATCACAGCCTCAAGTCGCATAAAAGACAACCAGTTTAGAGGCAATCAAAAGATCAGACATCAACACCACAATGCAACTGAGACAGCAAAGGAGCAAGTTACTAACCAAAAAATAGAGGAACACCAACAGAGCAAAGAACGCCAAATTTCGGGAGACATACAAGTACAAGACGAATGGCAAACACAAAAAAAAAAGCATTTCAAAGGTAACTCCCAAGCCAGCAAAAAGCAACAACAGATGTACATACCAAAGCAAGCTGTGACAAAGCCTGTTGATGTTGCATCCACACATGAAACTGCCAGAGCTACACAGTCAGATATACCCTCTACATCCCAACAAGTAGCCCCAAAAATATTAAATTCAATTCATAATTCTGGAGGTACCAAGACTGTATCCTATTCCCATGACCCCTCTTTTATACTTGTTGATCATGAAGTTGATGGAGGAATGAAGAAATGTCAGGAGAAAACTAGTTTTTTGCAGGACGGGGTACCTATTGGGGCTGGGATTCCTCATGTTTCGCATGAGTGTGCTAGAGCACAATTGATTGACCATAGGATGGCCCCCCTTAATCCCCCTGCACCAGCTGTTGTAGAGACCCATACAGTTGCTGCTATGACAGAAGAGACTTGTGATATAATCAGCTTAGATGAATACCAAATCGATCCGCAGGAAGATGCTATAAGGAGACTTCTAAAAGGGAAAGCCCCTGTAATGTCTGATTTCAGCATACAATCCCCTAAATCCAAAAGTAAGCCAAGCCAGAAGAAGAGAAAAGCTATGAGAAAACATTCTGCAGGAATCTCTATCAATGAACCTACATCAGATCAACACTTTCAGGAATCCATTACTCCATAACAAAGCCCACCTGCCAATTTGAAATGTAATCCTGATGTTGATACTGCCAGCAAATCGCAAACATATAGAGACCCTGTGCCAGACCCCTCCCTTTCACAACCTCTGCTACATGCCAATAAGCAAGACAGGCAGGAGGACCTGAATAAACACACTGCCCTAATACTTGCTCCACTAGAAGAGTTCCCTCTAAAATATTCCTCATAACATGATGAATATAGGCCTATCCTCTCAGAGGATGAGATGAGTGGAGGCTTTGAGGAAGAAGCTGGACTCAGTGATGCCACAGAGGAGGACCAGCATTGTGATCTCCTTGAAGCAGCCATTAATGGGGAACATTATCAAAATTCCATCATTCAGAACCAGGGGTTATCTCCTAGAACATATAACCCATCACCAAGGATCACAAGAAACATGACTGCTAGAAAAAGCACTGTCCCACCAAACTCCAAACCCCCCACCATGTTTTAATGATCAGTATGCTTATATGAAATGTCAAAGGTATTAGAACCTTTGGAGCCATTGAGAGACTCAAAACATTAAAACAAATCCATGAACTCTCCCTCATAGCTATTCTAGAACCGTTCCTAGACTCTTCACATATCACTCAATACTAAAACCAACTTTCTATGCATCATGTAGCTTCCAACATCAATGACAAGATATGAATTTTCTGCGATAAGGACTTTTCTGGTACTATCACAGATCAAGATGAACAACAAGTCACAATTGAACTAAAGAATGCAGAAGCTCCTAAAATCTTCCACCTCACAGTCATATATGCTAAATGCAAACCTCCTTTGAGGAGACCACTGTGGGACAACCTAATGAACAAAGCACAGAACTCTAGTGTACCATGGTGTGTCATTGGGGATTTCAATGTGATTGCATCAATTGAAGAAAATATAGGGGGTATTCCATACCAACTTAACAAAAGCCTGGAGTTCCTGAGCATGATTGAGGATTGTGGACTCACTGACCTTGGATACTCGGACCTAGATACACTTGGTCTAATGGCAGAGGCCCTTGCTCAATTGTCTGAAAAAGACTCGATAGGGGATTGGCCAACGATAACTAGCTTGTTGCACACCCTGCCACTACCATTACACATCTAGCATCCACAGGATCAAACCACTTTCCTCTTCTCATGGAAATCAATGTCAGACAGGATAATGCCACTAAGTATTTTAAATTCCTAAACTGCTCGACAGAAAATGCAACCTTTCTGCCACTGGTACAGCAGGTTTGGAATACACCAGTCTCTGGAAATGCAATGTGGATTTTCCATCAAAAAACTAAAACACTCTGCAAAGAATTATCCAAATGGTCCAAATAAGAATATGGGGATATTTTCTAGAAAGTCAAAGAATTTGAAGAGAAAGTCAAAAAAGCAGAAGAGACCTAGGCACATTGTAACAAAGAATCAGATAGAACAATTGCCCATGAACTCAATGCTCAATATGTCAAACATCTAAAAATTGAAGAGGCAGTCCTGAAGCAAAAAACAAAACTACGATGGTTCAAGGATGGAGATGCCAACACCAAATATTTCCATAGTCTGGTCAGTGGCAGAAGAAGAAAACTGTATATCCACAAAATAAAAAATGAAGATAATGACTGGATATATGGAGATGAAGCAATAGGAGAAGCTGCTTGTGACCATTTCCACAACTTATTCACTGATCCTGGGGGAGTCATCAAGGAAGATCTCCTATCCCACATTCCTACACTGATTACAGAAGAAGATAATCATCAATTCAACAAAGATCCTACAATGGAAGAGCTCAAAGAAACTGTTTTCTCAATGAACCTATCCAGTGCTGCAGATCCAGATGGCCTCAATGGAAAATTCTTCCAACATTGTTGGGATATCATCCAGTTTGATCTTTTCAAAGTGGTGAAGGCATTCTTCTATGGTCAATCAATGCCTAGGTACATGACACAAGCATGCTTGGTGCTGATACCTAAAGTGGAATTCCCTAACACTTTATCAGAATTTAGACCTATAAGCTTGAGCAATTTCATCAATAAGATCATATCCAAGATTATTTCCAAAAGAATTGCGCCTATTCTCCCCAATATCATTTCCCCAAACCAAACTGGCTTTATCAAAGGCAGAAGTATCTCTGAGAATATTATGCTTGCATAAGAGATTGTTTAGGGAATCAAGAAGCCAAACATAGGTACTAATGTAGTCATCAAATTGGATATGAAAAAGGCTTATGACAGAGTATCTTGGTTCTTTACATGTATAATGATGAGAAGAATGGGTTTTAATGAAAGAATCATTGACATGGTATGGAGAACAATGTCCAACAACTGGTACTCTGTTATAGTCAATGGCACAAGATTTGGTTTTTTTCACTCCACTAGAGGTCTAAAGCAAGGGGACCCTCTGGCACCTTCACTTTTCATTTTGGGAGCTGAATTACTGTCTAGGATGCTCAACAATTTCACACATGATCAGTTCTTTAATGGCTTTAATATGGAAAAGAGTGGACCTCAAATCACACATCTGAGCTTTGCAGATGATGTGATCATTTTCACCTCAGGCTGCAGAACTTCCTTAAAGAAGATCATGAAGGTCCTTCAAGATTATGAGTAGATATATCTGGGCAGCAGCTCAACAAAAACAAAGTTCATTTTATGACTGCCCCCTCTGCCTTCCAATACACTAACAGGAGAATTCAGCAGGTCACAGGTTTTACCAAAAAGGAATCCCCTTTAACCTACTTAGGCTGCCCCCTATACATTGGAAGGAAAAGGATTATGCACTTCAATGGTATCATCTCTAAAGTGGTAAGTAGGATAAGAGGTTGGCATGGTAGGTTATTATCTTATGGGGGTCGATTGACCTTAATCAAGCATGTCCTGCAATCACTTCCTATTCACTTGTTGTCAGCAGTCGCACCCCCAAAAGCTGGCCTTAAACAGATAGAGAAACTGACAGCTAATTTTTTCTGGGGGATGAACAAATAAAAGAACAAATACCATTCGGCTTCATGGCACACACTATCATTTCCACTGGAAGAAGGGGGCATTGGACTGAGACCTATAGCAGAGATTTGTAAATCTATGGAATTCAAACAATGGTGGGGATTCAGCACCAAACAGACACTATGGAGCAATTTCTTAATGGCCAAATACTGTAAGAGATCACACCCCAGATAAAAAAAAATGGAGCTCTGGTCAGTCACAAACATGGAGAAGAATGATGATCAACAAAGAAACTACTGACCATCACATTCAATGGAGACTGCACTCAGGAAATTCCAGCTTCTGGTGGGATAATTGGCTAGGTACTGGGCACTTAGCTAATTTGAGATGAGGGCAGGGCAGGCCTGGCAACACCAAGGTCTCACATTACTGGACAGACGGGCAATGGGATATCTAGAAACTCAGTCAAATAACATCTCAAATAGCTCCCCTGTCCATAATCTCACACATTCTCCAAGTCAAAATCCATTATAACCCCCACATTAATGACACACCAATATGGCAGCCTTCTGCTTCTGGGAAATTCTCTTGTGCATCAGCATGGACTGTATTGAGAGAAAGAAATCAAGTACGGCTCACAAATAAGATGATATGGCACAAGAAAATACCCTTGAAATGGTCCTTTTACCTATGGAGAGCATTGAGAAACAAGCTGCCCACAGACGACAGAGTAGCTAGGTTTGGAGCTCCAACTGTTAATAAGTGTGTATGTTGCATCAAAGCAGGGAATGAAATAGCAGAGCACATACTAAACACAGGCCATTTTGCTCAAATCATCTGGAAGTACTTCAATACACCAGTTGGGATTCAAAATCACAGGTAGTCCCTAACAATGAAGCTAATGAACTAGTGGACAAAAAAAAGAGAAAATGAGGTCCAGAAACTGGTACTAGACACATTGCCAATCATTATATGCTGGAATTTGTGGAAGAACAGATGTGCAGCCAAATATGGAGGAAAACCATCATCAGTTACCAGAGCATTGTACTCAATCACATCTGATTTACTTCTGATGCTCAAAACATCTTATGCTAACATCAAATGGCCAGCCACATGGCCAGAAATGTACATGGCTATAGAGAGTGTATAGCATCACACCAATGTCCAGCAAGTAGTCTGGTTGAAGCCAACAGCTGGGTATGTCAAAATTAACTCAGATGGCAGTGCTCTAGGCAACCCAGGAAAAATAGGAGCAGGGGTCATCATTAGGGACCAGCAAGGTAATTTTATTCATGCTATTTCAAGTCCACTGGGAGAAGGAACTAATAATTGAGCAGAAACCCAAGCAGCACTCATTGGCATCAACTGGTGTATGCAAAATGGTTACACCAAACTTCACCTGGAAACAGACTCTAAGTTGCTTACTCAATGGCTAACAGAATAGTCTAAGCCACCATGGACCTTAGATATGCTAATTCAGGAAATCAAAAATTTGAGCCAACTTTGTGAAGGCTTTAAGTGCACTCATGTCCTGAGAGAAGCCAATAGCCCAGCTGATACCCTGTCCAAATTGAGCCATCATTCCAACTCCCTAAGACACTATAACAGCCAAAGAGAATTACCTGCATACATAAGGGGATAGGTTCACCTTGACAGTAAAGGCACCCCTACATTTAGACATAGGAAGTCCAAAAGACTCAACTTCCCACCACACATGATGCTTCAAAATACACTTGGATGATTAACATGAATATATTCTTGAGGAAAGAATTAACAGCTCAACATACCACAAATTTAACATACAGTAACTCCAACAGAAACAATAAAATATGCAGCAGACTGTCTCTCTTTATAACTGATCTATTGTTGGGTAATCATCGTCCACAAACACTAAGACAGTATGCTGAGGTTTGCAGGTACATACAACACTGTTTCATTGCTGCAGTTACAAAGGCAGTCACCAAAATCATGGTGTTACAGCCTATGCAACTGCAGCAACACTCCCCTTCACATTTTGTTTTTCTTGCAGGGAAATATAGCCAAATACTACAGCAACAGTCTCTTAGTAGCAGCAACAACCAAACAAATACACCAACAGCAGTAAAACTCAAGCAACATGTCAACAGCGGACTCCACTTCAGAAGAAATACAATGACAAGGAACCAGTAGAGGAGCAGCCATCAACAGCAGCGACATTGGCAACAACAGCACTGGCAGCAGCAGTATTCTGCTGACTAGTGCTGCAATGGTGCCACTGGACTGCTCCACTATTGCCAAGTACTGCATTCTGATGTTTTTCACTGCTTGTATGCTGCTGCTTTAGCTGCTGTTGCTGCTGCTAATGTGCTGAAAATGCTCTGGTGTGTGCTGCTGCTACTGTGTATTATTTGCTGTTGCTGTGTTTTGCTGTTTTGCAACAATAAGGCAGCAGTTTGCAGAAACAGCAGGAGCATCAACTGTGCTGAAAATGCTCTGGTGTGTGCTGCTGCTACTGTGTATTCTTTGCTGCTGCTGTGTGTTGTTGTTTTGCAACAACAAAGAAGCAGTTTAGAAGCAGGAACAGCAAAGGAGCTGCAGTAGAACTCAACAAACCAGCACGTAACAGAAACAGCAGTAGCAACAATAACAGCTACAGTAATTGCGGAAGCAGCAACAAAGGTACCAGCAGCAGCAACAACAACATTGACAATTCCAACAACAGTAACAATAGCAAGGAAGAAATAAAATCACCTAGCAGTTACAGCAGTAACAACATTCCTCAACTATGCTTCATTTGTCAAAGCAAAGTTGAAGTTTGTTACCTTCTGTTTATGGTACATCACGTAAAAGACTCTCATCTTTTTGTTAGAAATAGACCTTATCGTACAGAGATGATCCTATTTCAAATCACTTCTTTAGTAGAATTAGGAACATATATACTCTTTTGTGTAGCTGACCTACATTCGCTTCACAATGCTTTTGTACATATGGTTGTCTATCGATGTTATAAGATAGACAATCATTACATCATCATAGGTCTAACCCATCACAGCTACCTAGGTATACTTGGTTGTCAAGTCTCGATGACCAAGAGTGTACATCCTTCATATTGGGAGGTATGGCCTAAGTCCCCCTCCATCCTTGTACTTTACAATATATATATGAAAATTAACACTAGGCATATTGCCTAGTGAATTTAAAAAAAAAAAAAAGTACTTGAGCAAATAGAATTTGTTTATTTAAGGCTATGAGAAAATAGTATAGTTGCATACAAATCAACATTTATTGTACTTTATTTGAGCTATTAAAGCAATTGCACAATTCATATATCGAAGTTATGTAAAGGTATTAGTAAACTTTTGCTTGATATAGTTTTTTTCTTTATTAAGTTCGCTAAATAAGATCAATAATCAATATCTTTTAAGAGCTTGTACTTTTTAAAATTTCTATTTTATGATGCATCACATAATTTAATAATTTTTGTATAATTTTTTCTCCAAAATTCATAATACACGCATAATACACGTACTCTAAAGAAGGTCCTTAGCGAAATATCGTTCGCTTTTTCTACCCTTTAAACATAAACTTTATATTAGATCGTAATTTAGTTATTTTTTTAATATTTAAGAATTTGAATTCAGCTAAAATTTTGTTATTAAATCTTTCTTTATTTAAATTAAGTAAAAAAATTTAATATTTAGGACATTAAAAAAATATTACTTTGGACAAATAAGAGTTAGGTTTCTTTTCCTTACATTTGCTTACTGTAGTTTCAATGAAATGTTTGACATTTATTCTTCTTACAGGGCACTAAGAATTCTAAAGGGATGCTTCTTCGTATTATCTCAATCTATCTATCTATTTATATTTATATTATATTAAAAACACAAAATGTCTATCGAAATGTCGTTATCTTTTTTACCCTTTAAAAGTTAATTTCACACTAAACAAAGTAATCATTTAATATTTCTAATATTTCGGACTTCAAATTCAACTAAAAGAACATCCTAATATTTAGGACTTTACATTCCATTAAAATTTACTTTATTAAATTTTTTCCTTATTTGACTAGTTTTTATAAATATCCTTTTAGAGTTTAGTACGTGGCCCCTAATTTTTCTTTTTAATTCTTAGCCTATGAGGTATGTAATAGTATTTTTTTCTCCAAATTACCAATAATTGATTACCTAAAAATATGGAACATCCAACAGCAATGCATGTTCGCTTTTTTCAAGTGAACTTCTTAAGAGTTTTGATTTAATTTTAACTTTAAATTAAATTTCTAGAAGTCTGAAGTAATATGGTGTTAATTTAGAAATAAATTAAGCTACGACCATACTATGTGAAATTGTAACTGCAGGTAATTTTTTAAACTTACGACAAACTAATGTGTTTGAAAATTTTGGAATAATTATAAAAATTTTGAAAAATTTACCTCAACATTGTGAACTCTTGAAATTTCAAAGCTGTTATTAGCAAAATACGTTAGGAATGAGTCTAGAATAGTATTAACTTTTATTTGACATTGGATGAACGTGCAAAGAAAGGAATTTAGACTTAAATCAATAAGAATCCAGACAACTTTTTTTACACACGAAGAGGTCCATTTAGCTTGTCTATAATTTTGATTAACTTTGAATGAACAATTATTATTTTTTATAATGACATTATGAACGTAGAGTTTACAAAGAGATGCAAGATGAGATACAACAACATAGCATATTTATATTTTATATAATAAAATATTTATAATATAAATTCTATAGAACTAATTACACTAAATTCATTCAGAAAATGTTGAATTCAACCATATATTATATTAATTTACTAATATATATTTTCATCATTAAACATATATTGAGTTTAGTTTAACTCCATTGCTATTTTTCAATAATTTGTGTATATATTTTATATTGATTAACGTAATGCACACGTGCAACGTATGTACACTAATTAGTTGTTATAAAAGAGTACACGAATTTATTTACTTAAAGGATACTATATCAGATAAGAATATGAAAACATTTATACTTCAAACAGTCGAAATGAAAATGTTCAGTAGGTGTAATTCCTAAAGTATGCTTTCTAATGTTTTGTTTTTTTGGTATGAATTTATCTTACGTGTTTGGTCACTTTAAACTATCAAAAATAAAAGGGAAAAGTAACAAAAAATTAAATCACATCACCTTAAAATATCCTCCCTTTTTCCTTTTAAAATAAAAACCATGCCTTTACTAATTTCCAATTTTCAGAAAGTGGCCGTTGGATAATTTTGGAGATATCGTACCCTATTTTAGTGCTCAATCGTTGTCGAGTTTGTCTTATTACTGATGATGAAGACAGTAAAATGGAGATCCACTTTGTTGAAAAAACTGAAAAGCCGAGCACTTCTTCTTCTTTTTTTTTCTTTTTTTTTTTTTGTATTAAATTCTGCGCTATAAATATATAGTTCAATATTTGAGTTATTTTCTTTTAATTTCGTTAACCCTTTTTTTACAGGCTATATAATGAAGATATAGTAAATTGTAATCAGAAATCATGATAGAAATCTCCGTTTTTTGCTCCCTTTATTGATAAAAAAAAAAAGGGGGCACTTTTGTCATCGTTTCAGTAACTTATAGGGTTTTTCTTAGCTCTGTCGTTTTGGTTCTTGAGAATAGTCGCTATTTTTTCTAGAATTGAAAGGACTATCCTTGCATGGTGGGTCTATATCTATCCCTGAACATCGTCGGGTACTATTAACTTTGCCGTTATTTTTATAACTATCACTTATAATTCGCGCCAATGTATCCGCAACCTCGGAGTGGACGAGAAAGAATCGTGATATAGTTGTCACTCATATTTCATTTTCAAATAATTTAACCAAACAAAGGAAAAAGATATTAACTAGCCGTATAAATTCAATCTATCGAAGGAGTGGTAAGAATAGTCGTAATCATAATGATTTTGTAAAATGTACGTTATGAAAGAAAACAAATGATGGCATGACTTGACTCCAAGGAGAACAAGAAATATAACTGAAAGTGACGTGACTTTTTTGTTCATTAGTAAAAGTAGTGTACGTATATTATTTTGAAATTTATGATAATAAATATATTATAATAAATAAAAATTTTAAATTAAACTAATCGAACATATTTTAGAATAAAATTGATCTGACAAAAACACATGACAATAAGATGTACCCCATTGATCTTAATTTTTACGAGGATGTTTGATTTGGTACGAATTATAAGAAATAAATGATGGTTTTTGAAACTTTTGACATGAACAAACCACAAAAAATTTGTGTGGTTAGAAATTCTTCGGTTAAGGGTAAAAGGAAAAATTTATAGTTGAATTATTCCTAAATATAGAAAAGTATCATTTTCTTTATAACTGATTAATAAAAAAAAAAGTGTCACATATATTAGGACGGAAAAAATAGTAAAAATAATAAAAAGTTACCTATCTTGTTCGTTATTGTAGCTGCATATCAAATGGAAATGATACCTATGTACAATACTTGAAAGTTTTAAGAAAATATTTTTGACAAGAAATTAAACCTCGAAAGAATAGAATAACAATTGAACAACATAGACAAGGCTTGTCAATATGTCAAAACTTGTAAATAATTTAACAAGATGAATAAACTAAAGATAGTATATAGTCTTGCTAGTCCAACTAGCTTGTGAACAACATATGCAAGTCTTGTTAATTCGTCAAAACTTGTTAACAGTTAAACAAAATGGAAAATAGTATCAAGTCTTACAAGTCCAAAAAACTTGTGTAAGATTCAACAACACCAGGCAAAACTTGTGAATAGTTTAAAGCAGTGCCGGCTCGACCCACAGGCGACTAAAGCGAAAGCTTTAGGCCCCCCAAAAATAGGAGGCCCCAAAATTTACTCCTTTTTTATGTTTATAAATAAATTATAACATATGTTTTATCTATTAATATAAAATGATTATAGTTATGATTAATTATAAGAATTTTTTTTTTTTGATCATTTACTGGCTTACTGCCAACTTACAAACAACAATTAGTCACATGATTACATATTTTATGTTATTTTTTAATAGATGTACTTGAGGTAATTATGAATAGAAGTGGTCGACAATTAAATCTACAGTTACTTTATACTTATTTTACTCTAATTTGAATTACTTTTGTTTGCAACTTTAGTTTGCATATATTTTTTCTTTTCAGTCTACAGTAAACACGTTTCAAGTATATTAGCTCGTAGAAAAGCTCCAAATTATAATATAAGTATTTAGCACATAATCCTTGCTTTGGAAGTCTGTGATCAAAATTATAATAAGCAAAATCTTATTTAAGATTAACAAAGTTTCAATAAAGATTAAGTGGATTTTATAAAAATTGATTAAAAAAAATAATTATCAACTTTGCATTTGAAAAAATAAACTTCAAAAGAAAAATATGGGAATTTTATTAAATGCCTCTAAGGCCTCATGTTAAGATTTGGCTTTAGGCAACTATTCTATTGAGCCACTTATTTAAAGATAGATAAAATAAAACTTATACTAAAAATATGACTTGTGAACAATATATATTTTATCAATCCAACAAGATTGTAACTAATTTAAAGGTAAGTAGAATGTATATTTTACTAAAGTCATGACTTCCATTTTCCGGGCGTATAGTATCAAGGCTAATTTTAAGTGTGCGTTTGGACATAAGAATTATAAAATTTTGAAAAAATATAGAAAAAATTAAGTGAAAATAATATTTAAAAATTAGAGTTTGTGTTTGGACATGAAAAAAATAATTTTTTGGAATTTTTTTAAATTTTTGAAAAATTTCGAAATTCAACGTCAAGTGAAATTTAAATTTTTTATGAACAAACACTGATTCCAAAAAAATGAATTTTTCTCGAAGAAAATAAAAAATTTCTTATGTCCAAAAAAGCGGTGAACAAATTTATTAAACAGGGACATAAGTTAACCAACGGCCTTAAATAATCTTATTTGTACAATTAGCGATAAGGAAGTACTGTAAACTGCGTCGTTTTGTAGAGTATATAAGAATAATGCTGAATAAGGTGTATTAGTAATGCTGGTTGTTGACCTAAGTGAAGTTTGTTTTGATGATTGACAAAGGAACTCAAGCATGAACCAGGTCCATACATAGTGTACACAGACACGGGCAAATTCGAGCATAAGGGATGCACGTGAAGGAGATAAGCTTAAATTGTTATATCTGATATCTCCTGATCGAAAAGGCTGCATAAATGATAAGGAGAAGGACTCCTTACTTGAAGAGAACTTTATTCAAGATAAGGGAGAAGTTAGAAGTTGAAGATAACTAGAACTCTTCCACCAAGGAAGAGCATAACATTCGAACTCTAGTTATTTCCTATTCTACTAACTCTATAAATTGCGGGATGTTCTCATTTTACAGGCACGCACAAACGCTGAAGTTAAACTTGAGTTGATACCAAAATAGCAAGGCATTTTTCAAGCAATTCTTGTGTGATTCAAGTGTGCGAACCTGAAGCTACATGAACGTGATAGAAGAACCAGTTCCAAGTGTCTGTCTTTTATTCTAGTTTCATTGTAGTAGGTGTTTTCAAATTGTATCTTTCAGCTTTATCTAGAGGAAATTATATTAGGTACTCTGAGTATTCAAGTTAGAGTTAACTTGGAGTTGTCGCAACAGTTAGAGGCTGGTTGCCACAACGGGATTAGAGGTAATTGTTAGGTTTACAAAGAGTTTTGTAAATGCTATTTTGGCTCAGTGATTTAGTGAAGTGTTGGAGAAAATCCTACTGATTAGTAGGCCGTGATTTTTTCACCTTTTGAGCTGGGTGTTTTCCACGTAAAATACTTGTGTTCTTTAATTTTCGCATTTACTATTTCCGCAACATTAGTATAATGAACACATAGAAGAACCAGATCCTTCTATAATTAGTGCACGCGAAAAGTGGATACCCCACTTATCACCCCCCCTCTTGTGTGGCATTGAAGTATAAAATAACAATTGGTATCAGAGCGGGTTCTCCTTGAAGAGGCTACACCTTAGGAGAAGATCAACATGAGTGCACCACCTGAAAACTAGAAAGGGCAATCCACTGCTAGGCCACCACTCTTTAATGGCCAGTACTACTCTTGGTGGAAAAACAGGATGAGAGATCACATTATAAGAGAGGACTATTAGCTATGGGACATTGTCACCGATGGTTCACTAGCTACCTTGAAGAAAAATGCTAAAGGAGTAGATGTGCCAAAGACAAGAGCGGATTGCACTGTTGAGGACTTGAAGAAATGGGAGAAGAATGCTAAAGCCAGGAAATGGCTTGTTTGTGGACCTGGTCCAGATGAGTACAGCAGAATCCAAACCTGTACCACTGCTAAGCAAATTTGGGACACATTGCAAGTGGCTCATGAAGGAACACCGTAGGTGAAGAGATCTAGAGGAACTCTACTGTATTCTCAATATGAGAACTTTGCTATGAAGGAAGGAGAAACCATTCAAGAGATGTATACAAGGTTCACTACACTGACAAAAGAGCTAAAGTGTCACGACCCTAACCCCGAACCCAGTCGTGATGGCGCCTCTCGTGAAGACAAGGCCAGCCAATTTAACCAAAATCTCATTTTAAGCAGTTAATTAACATGAAAACAATATAAGCATGATTTAATAGCAATAATTCGTGAAAATATAGTTAACCATAATAGAAACCATCCCGACACAGCCCAAACCGGGGTGTCACAAGTCATGAGCAACTATGGATCCTGATATGAAAACAATAAGATAAGGGAGATACGGGGCTGCGGACGTCAACAGCTACCTCGTAGTCTCTAAATCACCGCCTGGACGGGAGGAGTCAGCACTCCGGAGCGGAACCAACAATGCCTGAATCTGCACACATGGTGCAGGGAGTAATGTGAGTACTCCGACCCAGTGAGTAATAAATATAAATAACGACTGAAAGTAAGAAAGCACGTAAATATAAGGCATTCTATAAGGAAGCAATAAAACATCATTTGAAAACAGTAAATCAGTGAGAAATCAAGTAAAAACTCCTTATCAACGATTTCGCCCCTTGGGCAATATCGCAGAACAGTACCAGCCCCTCGGGCTCAAATCTCAGAACAATACTAGCCCCTCGGGCTATCACATGGAACAATATCAGCCCCTCGGGCTATATCTCACATCACAATGGGTACCCGCGCTCATTGAGGGTGTACAGACTCCGGGAGGGGCCCCTTACGGCCCAAGCGCAATATCAAGCCACCTCGTGGCATCAAATCTAGGCCCTCGACCTCATATCAGTCAAGCCACCTCGTGGCATATATAAAGTATCTCAGGCCCTCGGCCTCATATCAGTCACAAGCCACCTCATGGCATACAAAGTATCTCAGGCCCTCGGCCTCATCTCACTCAGTATATCCTCACTTCTGGCCCTCGGTCGCACTCATCCAGAAAAATCATCACAAGCCCCTCGGGCATAGTAAAACAGTAGTTCTCAGCCCAAAAACATCATTAAAATATTATTTAAGTCTTAAAACTGAGTAAAAGTGGCTGAGATGTAAAACAGTGGAAAACAACATGACTGAGTTCAAGTAAT
The DNA here is from genome assembly GCA_002018475.1 of Nicotiana obtusifolia. Lineage (NCBI taxonomy): Eukaryota > Viridiplantae > Streptophyta > Magnoliopsida > Solanales > Solanaceae > Nicotiana > Nicotiana obtusifolia. Next base: position 34,806 of record MCJB01048201.1, on the reverse strand, counting down.
AAGTCAAAATAGTGAGGAAACAGTGATAAAAATCCCCGAAGGTTTCAAATAATTGGCACGAAGCCCAAATATGGCAATCAGCCCAAATCATGATGATAACAAATAAGTTTCAGTCAAATACGCAGTAAAAATCATAAATCGGGACGGACCAAGTCACAATCCCCAGTAGTAAACGACCCCATGCTCATCATCGAGCGCGTGTCTCACCTCAATATAGCACTACGATGTACAATCCAGGGTTTCAAACCCTCAGAACATCATTTACAATCACTACTCACCTCGAACCGGTTAAATTCCTAGCCCGCGACGCCTTTGCCCCTCGAATTGGCCTCCACGCGCGTTGAATCTATCCAAAATCAGAACGAATACGTCACAATATGCTGAGGGGACAAAGCCCAAGCGAAAAAAATCAAAAAATACCAAAAATTCCAAAATTAGCAAAACTCGAGCCCCGGGCCCACTTCTCGAAGCTCAGAAATTTTCACATCAACGGGTTCCTTATCTCTCAACGAGTTCGTACATATCAAAAGTTCTCAAATCCGACCCAAATGGTCCTCCAAATACCCAATTAAAATTTCAAAACCCCAAGCCCTATTTCTTCCATTTTTAGCAAGACTCCAATGATTTTAGGTGGATTTCACAGTATAAACGAGTTTTAGGTCCGAAATTCTTACCTCCAATCGATTCTCCTTGAATCCCTCATTAATTTCCTTCAAGAACCTCCAAAAATGAGCAACTATGGGTGAAAATATACCCAAAATCGCGGACAAGAAGGCTTAACATTCTGTCTACGCAAGTCGCATGCGTGAAATGCGACTTGGCTCCTATTTCCAGGAAGAAAATTGCAGTACCAGCCTTCGGTAAATCGATCATAACTTTCTGTAAAAATGTCCAAATAATAAATGGTTTATCTTTCTGGAAACTAGATTCAAAGGACTACAACTTTCATGTTTTGATCATCTCATAATTCCTTATATTTTGCGAGATATAAGCTTCCAAATTCGATCCCGTGCAGTAGAAATTTTTGCTTTGCACACTGCCTGAAAAACAACAGCAGTACCAGGCTTCGGTTAATCTGTCGTAACTTTTGATACAAATGTCCAAATGATAAATGGTTTATATTTCTGAAAACTAGATTCAAAGGGCTACAACTTTCATGTTTTGATCATCTCATAATTCCTTATATATTGCAGATATTAGCTCCCAATATAAGCTTTGTGCAGCAGAAATTTCTGCGATGCACCAGCAGTAAAAAAATGGATAGAAATGGTCCGAAACTACTCCGAAATGCACCCGAGTCATTTGGGACCCTGTCCGGATATACCAACAAGTTTAAAACATATTACGGACTTAGTTGAGGCCTCAAATCACATCCAACAACGCTAAAAACACGAATGATACCCTAATTCCAACTTCTACATTCGATGCCGAAACCTATCAAATCGAGTCCGATTGACCTTAAATTTTGCACACAAGTCATAAATGACATAACAGATCTATGAATATTTTCAGAACTGGATTCCGACCCCGATATCAAAAAGTCAACTCCTCGGTCAAACTTTCCAAAAATCTTCCATTTTCCAACATTCGCCAAAATGCGTTGAATTGTCCTACGGACTTCCAATTTTAAATCCGGACATATGCCTAAGTCCAAAATTCCCATACGAAGCTATAGCAACTCTCGGAATTCCATTCTAACCCTCGGACCAAAATCTCGCCTAACAACCAGAAATCGCCAAAATAATAACTCCACCAATTCAAGCCTAATTCTACACCGGACCTCCAAAACCAATTCCGATCACACTCCTAAGTCATAAATCACCTCCCAAAGCTAACCGAACCATCGGAACTCACATCCGAACCGTCTAACTCATAGGTCAACATTCGGTTGACTTTTCCAACTTAAACCTTCTTAAAAGAGACTAAGTGTCTCATTTCTTACCAAATTCACTCCGAATGCAAACTACTCAAATCGATCACATAAAACACGGATAACAAAGCATAATGAAGCAGAAATGGGGGAAACGGAGCGGTAGCCGGGTCGTCACATAAAGTCTCTTGGTAGGATTATTCCTGAAGAAGATAGAGTCGAGAAGATACTGACTAGGGTTTTGCCTATCACTTGGGAGAGAAAAAATCACTGCCATTCAGGAATTAAAGAATATTGCCACTCGCCCACTGGATGAATTAATTGGAGATCTCACTGCCTATGAACTTAGGAGACAAACCATAAAAATGGATGTACCTAAGAAGGAAAGGAGCTTGGCTCTCAGAATCACTGAAGGTTTTGATCTAGAAGATGATGAAATGGCTATGATCACCAAGAACTTCAAGAAGTACCTGAGGAGAGGAAAAGGTTATTCAAGAAGTGGAAGTTATAGCAAGTCACAAGATCCTGAGAAGCAAACCATGATGGCTGCTACAAGTGTGGAAAGGCTGATCACCACATCAAGAACTGTCCTTTATGGGAAATTGAATGGAAGAAGGAAAGAGCTGACAAAGGAATAGGAAGAAGGAACAGGTTCAATCCAAGAAAAGCAACAATAAAGGATCAACCAAGGCTATGGTCGTTGCTTGGGGATAAAGCTCAGATGAAAGCTCAAATGATGATAATGAGGATGAACAAGCAGTTATGGCCATTGGAGAATCTGATAAAGAAACTGAGGTATGTGTAATTCATCTCAAAGACAAGATTAAATTGTTGTCTAAAGAAAGGTTATTTGAGTTACTACTAGAACTAATTAATGAATCTGAGGATGTAAACAACGAAAAGGAACAGCTGTCTATAGAATTTGTGATTTTGAAGGCTAAGTGCAAAAACCTGGAACTTAGGGTTAGTGAAACTGTAAGTGAAAATTCTGTGTTGAAGAACCAGATTCATGCACTTGACTCAACTGTCCTAGAGCTTAGATCTGTAAATCTAAAACTGAAATTAGGAACAGGTAAAAAGACAGCTAATCACACACAACTCACTTAAGAAGAAAATGTAGGAAAAATGCAAGATGAGTTGTACAAAAGGGATGAGCAGGCAAGAATCCTAAAAGAGGTTCTAAACAAGGTCAAGCATGAGCAAGACAAAACTTGTAAATGGAACAGGTCCTCCGATGCACTTTCATGGCTACAAGAACACCATAGTAGCAATAGAAGAGGACTTGGCTTTGAGAACCTAGCACCTAAGTGGGATCCCAAAAGCAAGTACCTCACACTTCCTGAGAACAAGATTTGCACACACTGTGGTAAAATAGGTCACTATAAAAGTGAATGCACTACAAAAGAAAATACAAGTCAAAAGAACAAAGAATTTGTTCAAGGGAAGAATAGGCTACTAAATTAGGCTAAAAAGAATTTGATTCATCCTTTTGCCTATAGAAAAGAACCCAAACTAGTTTGGGTTCCTAATACTAACCCCTGATTTCTCTTTGAAGGTCCAAGTGAAGGGGAGCAGCCAAATATAGTACATGAATAGTGGCTGCTCAAAGCACATGATAGGAAGCAAGAACTAGTTTCTCTCACTTGAGGACCTTAAAGGAGGCAATGTCTCCTTTGGAAATGGGAAGAAAGGTGATCATTGGGGTTTGGAAAAGTAGGTAAGACTGATTCTCACTCCATTGAGAACGTCTACTTGATAGATAGACTGAAGTACAGTCTAATAAGTGTATCACAATTGTGTGATAGAGGTAACATGGTAGTATTCACCTCTACAAAATGCTTTGTAGTTAATCTTATCACTGACAAGATAGTTTTGCAGGGAAAAAGAGTAAACAACATATATATTGTGGATCTATCCACACTTTTAGAAAATGAACTCACTTGCTTAAGTGTATTGGATAATGATCCCCTCCTTTGGCACAAGAGACTTGGACATGCCAGTCTAAGTCAACTCAACAAACTAGTCTCCAAGGACTTGGTAATAGGACTGCGTAACATTAAGTTCAAGGAAGATAAAGTTTGTGAGGCTTGTGCAAGAGGAAAGCAGGTAAGATCCTCTTTCACAATCAATAAAATGGTAAGCACCACCAGGACGATAGAACTGGTCCATATGGATCTTTGTGGACCAATGAGAACATTAAGCAGATGTAGTAAGAGATATGTTATGGTACTTGTTGATGATTACTCTAGTTTACTTGGACATTGTTTCTAACATCTAAAGATGAAGCATTTGATATGTTCACTTATTTTTAGAAAAACTCAGAAATAACTAGATAATCCACTTGCATCAATTAGGTCTGATCATGGTACTGAATTTAAAAATACTAAATTTGCTGAATTTTGTGATGAGCATAGCATAGATCATAATTTTTTTGCTCCTATAACTCCAAAACAAATGGAGTGGTCGAAAGAAAGAATAGGACATTGGAGGAAATGTCTAGGACTATGCTTCTTTCTAGTAAAAAAACTGCCCTATAGTTTATGGGTAGAAGCTGTGAACACTACATGTTACATGATAAATAGGTGTACGACTAGACCTCTTATTGAGAAGACTCCCTATGAGTTACTTAAATGGAGAAAGCCAAATATATCCCATCTTAGGGCATTTGGATGCAAGTGCTTTGTGTACAATAATGGTAAAGACTCCCTAGGTAAGTTTGATCCCAGAAGTGATGAGGGAGTATTCTTGTGATATTCTTCACATAGTAAAGCTTATAAGATTTATAATAAAAGAACTATGTGTGTAGAAGAAAGTGTACATGTGGTTTTCGATGAACATGATGATGAAGCAATTGGGCTGGTAAGAAACACAAATAAAACCATAGCCCATATTGAAGCTGCATCAGAGGAAGGAACAGGTAATGGAATAGGCCTTTCCACCCAGGGCAACTTGATAGGGGGAACTGAACAAAGAGGAACTGATCATCAAACCTTAAGGGAACCTATCCATGAACTTGTTACTCAGCAACAAAACATTGAAGGAACATCTACGGGAAACCAGCTGGTTGTGAAACCTTACAAGTATCAAAGTTCTCACCCCATTGAGAACATAATTACTGATCTAACCTCTGGAATAAAAACTAGACTTTTTTGAAGAATCTTTGTGCTTTTGATGATTTTTTTGATCTCTTATTGAACCTAAAAATGTTGTTGAGGCTTTGCAGGATTCAGACTGGGTAAATGCAATGCAAGATGAACTTAACAGATTTGAGAGAAGTCAAGTTTGGCATATGGTACTAAGACCCAAGGATAGATCAGTAATTGCCACGAAGTGGGTGTTCAGAAACAAACTTGACGAAGATGGAACAGTTACAAGGAACAATGCAAGATTGGTGGTTCAAGGATATAGTCAAGATGAGGGCATAGACTATGATGAGACCTTTGCTCCCGTTGCAAGATTGGAGGCAATTAGACTCCTTATAGCCTTTACTGCTTATGTGGAATTCACTCTCCATTAGATAGATGTCAAGAGTGCCTTCCTTAATGGCTATCTAAAGGAAGAAGTGTTTGTCAAGCAACCTCCGGGCTTTGAAAGTAAGGAATGTCATGATCATGTGTACAAGCTTGACAAGGTACTTTATGGGCTCAAGCAAGCTCCAAGAGCATGGTATGAAAGATTATAAAATTTTTTGCTTGAGCATGGCTACAAGAGAGGTAAAATTGACAATACTTTATTCTCGAAAGAAAAAGGTAAATATCTCTTGGTAGTTCATAAATACTTAGGTGATATAATATTTAGAGCAACTACTGATAAGTTAAGTAAAGCATTTGCTAAACTAATGGGGAGTGTATTTGAAACGAGTATGATGAGTGAGCTTAATTTCTTTTTAGGCTTACAAATTAAACAAAATTCAAATGGAACTATAATCCATCATCAGAAGTATGTGAAAGAGTTTCTCAAAAGGTTTAAAATGGAAGATTATAAAGAAATTGACACTCCTATAGCAACAGCCACAAAATTAGATGTAGATGAACCTGGTTCATTTGATCAGAAGTTGTATAGGGGAATGATTGGCTCTTTGTTATATCTCACTGCTAGAAGGCCTGACAGAGTTTTCAATGTAGGCCTTTGTGCTAGATTTCAGGCAAATCCAAAGGAGTCTCACCGACTGCTGTCTAGAGGATCTTGAGATACCTAAAAGGCACGACTGACCTTTGTCTATAGTATCCAAAAGGTAGTAATTTCAACTTAGTGTGATATGTTGATGTTGATTATACAAGTTTTATTGTGGATAGAAAGAGCACCTCAGGTGTGGCACACTTTCTTGGCTCATGTCTTGTGTCTTGAGCCACCAAAAAGCAAAATTATGTGGCTTTATCTACTGCTGAAGCTGAGTATGTTGCTGCTGCCTCATGTTGTGCTCAATTGCTATGGATCAAAAAGAAATTGATGGACTTTGGAATTGATGTAGGTTGTATCACCATCTTGTGATAACACTAGTTCAATTAGTATGACCAAGAACCCGGTTCATCATAAAAGAACTAAGCACATAGATGTTAGGCATCACTTTTTGAGGGACAACTATGAAAATGGTTTGATCACTGGGGAATTCTGTGCTACTGATAAGCAAATAGCTGACATCTTCACAAAAGCTATAAGTAGAGACCACTTTGAAAGGAACATGTTAGAATTAAGGATGATTAAGATCCCCTAAAAGGAACCAGTTCTAACTCATAAATTTTGGTTAGGAAATTTGTGAATTTTTATACATAATTAAATTAGATTTTACTCAATTTCATACTTTCGTCAGTATACTCCTGTGCCTGTGCTAAAATATCTCATTAATCCCTAATGATATTATCTTTATTTTCTTGGAAAATTCAGACTTACGCAAGAGATTTCTCAGTGAAGAACCTGGTTCATCAAGATTACATGGTACGTACTCTCCACCCTGCATATTTTGAAATAATTGTATTTGGAATATGATCAAAATGAGAGTCCCATTTAATCCTAACCTCCTTGAGCTTATCCGTTACGAAATAAACCGGTTTCATCCAAATAGAGTCCCAAAAATGCAATAAGTGCCTAGATTCTAGGGAGAGTCTTTAACGTTTCTTCAAACTGACTCCCAATTTGATTAGACTCCTGAACTCCTGAAAAAGCTACCATTACCCAATCAAAGTATCTCTCTTTAAATTGATTTGGACTAAGTCATTACTTCACTTCTAATTCACAACCGCCAAAAAATTCTCTCTAAGCTTCTCTCATCTTCCAAAAACACATAATCATCTTCTCTCATCCTCTAACCATCAATGACTAACACTTCTGAAAATCCCTCACCACCACCCAAAGAATCCACACCTACTCCTTCAACCACACCCTCAATAACACCTATCTCTAAGAAAGAAAGATTCAAGATGCTTGCTCGCAAAATAGTCGGTGGAAAAGAACAAGTCAAGAAAATCAATGAGCAACTGAAGGTAAGTCAGGCAGATGAACCCAAAAATCTGAAGACTCTTTCAAGTCAGCAACTGAGAGGGAAGAAACTATTTTATCTGAAACGGAGCAGGTAACATCTGGTCCTAAAACTATATCTGGAGTAATCTCTGAGGTTGCTGTAAATCTGGAAAATAGATTTGTTCTGGTAGGAACTGGGACTAGGGTAGAGACCATTGATTCTGGAAAAATTGGTGGTAAAAATAAAAAGAGAAAAGAAAAGGAGAGTGGGGGTGCTCAAAGGAATGTGAGGGGAATGGGACAAGGAGTGGCTGAATCTTCACCCACCCCTGTTGGTTTGACTGAAGAAACATGAGCTATGGAAGTATGGAGTGAGGGATCTGCTGGAGAAGAAGAAAGTATGAGAGAAAAAGGGGGAAGTTGGTCTGGAGAAGCTACTGAGGGGTTGGTTAGATTGGGGAAGAATGTTCAAGAACCTGTTCCATCTGTGCAGGAACCCCTCGAGGACCTACTGAGAAAAATATCTGACAGTTACAATCCTAAAAAGAAAAAGAGTTCAGGAGTTAAAGTCACTGTTAATGGTAGGGAAAACAAGAAGAGAAAGGCTGCATCTTCTATCCCTGTAGAGACTCCTGCTATAAGAGGAAGGGCAACAAGGAGTCAGAAGAAGCAGAGCGAGGCTGAGCTGGAAAAGGCCCTATAAGAGAGTAAGAGAAAAGCTGCTGCAAAGGAAAAGAAGAAGGTGGTTGAGCCTGCTGAGGCAGTTGAAATTAAGGAGATGGACCTGGTTCTTCGTGATGAAGAGGAGGCAGAAGAAATGGAGGTTGTGACTCCAAAGGCAAAGAAAATCAAGACTTCCACAAAGAAGTCTGTTTCAAAGACAAAGTCTGCAGAGCTCTCTACCTTGGCTAAAAGAACCAGGTCTGTCTTGAAGTCTAGAAAAGTGAAAATGATGGAAGAATAAGAGAGTAAAGGAGAACAAGAATATGATGCAGAGAAGGAAAAGATGGTTAAGTTTGGGAAAAGAACCATCTTGAAAGGTAGACTCCTCAAGGACTTGGAAGAGGAAGGCATGATACTGCTAATGGAAAAGTTATAACTGTAGGGTTGGAAGGACATGGTCCTTCAGATGGATCGAAAGCTTTCCATAACTGAGATTATAAAGTTCATGAAAAATTGTGAGATCAAAAATGGCAGAGTCACCAGTGTGGTGAAGGGGGTGACAGTGAGTTTTGATGATAAGGAATTGGGAGAGATCTTAGGTGTTCCTGTTGAAGGGTACAATGATTACAAGAAACTCAAATTGCCAAGTCTAGAGAATTTCCCTACCTCCCTTGCCATTACAAGGACGTTTGGTGACAATGAAGAAGAGCTTCAGCCCAAGGCTATATACAAAAGTGAGATAAAGACACCCCACAAAGTGCTATTCGAATTTGTTAACAAAGTTGTGCTGCCTAGGCAGGAAAGAAGGCACATTGCCACATTCATGGACCTGGTCCTTATGGAATGTTTGGACAGTGGAAGGAAAATAAATTAGCCTAGGTTTATCATCCAGCTTCTTGATAGGGTTCTGACTGGCACCAAAACTCATGCCATACCCTATGGTTTCATTCTCACGGCTGTACTCGCACACTTCAAAGTACCCGTCAAGAAATGGGAAGTTAGTACAAGCAAGGATCACTTTGGGGCAAACACTTTGACTGGTTGTGACTATGAAGTCCACACCACTCCCAAAGAACTTAGTTCATCCAAGAAGGTACCTGTGAACAGCAAAGTGTGAGCCTTGGTGCAAGAAAGTAGGGCTAAGGATGCCGAAATTGAGAGGCTGAAGAAGAGGCTGGTTAAAGTAGAAACTGAAAGGGATGCTCTCAGGGTTGAGCTTGCAAAGGAGAAGGAGAAGAATGATGGCATTCTTCATGATATGCTGAAGCTACTTCAGGCCAGAAACTAAGAATCTGGTCCTTCCCAGCCTTGAAACCTTTCTAGCCTAGTTAGACAAACCAGTGGCCCGAATGAGATTTCTTTTTGTTCTTTTTGCTCATGAACCGGTGTTTTTATTTCTCTTTATGCTTTGTGGATGACTAGTATCAATGATAATCAAGTGTTTTTGTGCTCTAACTATTTGTTCATGCTTCTTAGATGGCTAATAAAATTTTATTGATAAATGATACTTGACTCCATGATTGCATTTGAAGTAGCCCCAGTGGCCATGAGTAATTTCTATTAAAATCTGGCTATCTAACATAATTATGCAACTTTTCGATGATGCCAAAAAGGGGAAATATAGGTTGTGCTTCTTACTTTGGACTGTGATGTTTATAACCTAATGAACCTGGTCCTTAATGATTTGTGACTTTAAAATAGAAAGTGTTCTAACATTGTGTTGATGTTGAACTGAGTTGACACAGGGCCTATGCTTATGAAAAACATAGAGTTTGTATCATCAAAAAGGGGAAATTTGTTGGCCCAAGTAAAGTTTGTTTTGATAATTGACAAAGGAACTCAAGCATGAACCAGGTCCATACAGAGTGTACACAGACACGGGCAGATTCGAGCATAAGGGATGCACGTGAAGGAGATAAGATTAAGTTGTTATATCTGATATTTCCTAATCAAAAAGGTTGCATAAATGATAAGGAGAAAGACTCCTTACTCGAAGAGAACTTTATCTAAGATAAGGGAGGAGTTAAAAATTGAAGATAACTAGAACTTTTCCACCGAGGAATAGTATAGCATTCGAACTCTAGTTATTTCCTATTCTACTAACTCTATAAATTGCAGGATGTTCTCATTTTACAAGCACGCATAAACGCCAAAGTTAAACTTGAGTTGATACCAAAATAGCAAGGCATTTTGCAAGCAATTCTTGTGTGATTCAAGTGTGCGAACCTGAAGCTACATGAACGTGATAGAAGAACCAGTTCCAAGTGTCTGTCTTTTATTCTAGTTTCATTGTAGTAGGTATTTTCAAATTGTACCTTTCAGCTTTATCTATAGGCCATTGTATTAGGTACTCTGAGTATTCAAGTTAGAGTTAACTTGAAGTTTTCGCAACAGTTAGAGGCTGGTTGCCACAACAGGATTAGAGGTAATCCTTAGGTTTAAAAAGAGTTTTGTAAATGCTGTTTTGGCTCAGAGATTTAGTGAAGTGTTTGGGAAAATCCTACTAAGTAGTAGGTCGTGGTTTTTTTTCACATTTTGAGCCGGGTGTTTTTCACGTAATATTTGTGTTCTTTACTTTTAACATTTACTATTTTCGCAACAGTAGTATAAGGAACACATAGAAGAACCAAGTCCTTCTATAATCAGTGCACGCGAACATTGGACACTACACAAATCACCCCCCTCTTGTGTGGCATTGAAGTATAAAACAACACTGGTATTAGTTATGCTTGCGTTAGTTATGCTGGCATTAGTTATGCTGACATATTTAAAGCATTACACAATTTCTAAAAGAATTGTATGTTTACAAAATACCCCCGTAACCAATCCATCACTTTATCTTTTTGAAAGAAACATATGTTGTGGAATGTTTTTATATGGAAAAAGTTTTAAAAAATTATTTGACTTGTTTCCCTATATTTTAGTATAGAACTTAATATTTATTTATAAAAAAAGAAAATATGCTAAGTATTTATTTATTTATTTACTAGGGATATAATTTTTTACTTTCTTGAATTATTTCAAACTTGCATTAATATATTAACATATTTTAATCAAGGATAAATTTTGAAGGACAATTTTGTCTTTAACTAAGTCAATGCATGCATTACTCCCATTGCATTGTTAATACCATGGTTTCTTATGCATTACTTATGCATAGGATAATACCAAATAAGGTATATAACTAATGCTTGCATAATTAATGTATATGTTTAAAAAGTGTACCAAACAAAATATTATTAATATACGAAACTAATGCATATATTATTTTACCTAATACATCCTACCAAACGACCATTAAAATTCTGGACAGTACTAATACAAGCTGAAACTCAGGAAAATAATTATAGCCAATAACGAAATGGGAGTAACGAATTTATCCACACGGATAAAGTAATCTTTTTTGTCAAAATCAAATGAGAGTATTGGAATGAGACGAGAGCTTTGATTGCTCAAATCATTGACATCACTGTCCCATCACAGAAAAAATCCCTTTAAATTCTGACTTTGAAGAGTCAAAGATGGTCCACCTCATTTCCCTCAAAAGAATTAATCACAACTATGTAGTATTAGAGGCCAAAAACATATGTAAAAATTAGGGTGAAATGGTAGTACTCGATCATTCTTAATTAAAAGTTTAGAGTTCGAATTTTGAGTATGAGTCGTTTTTGTTAGGAAATGCTTTACCCTCCAATATAAAATTTTTTGGTGCGAATTCGAGTTTAGTTGAGTCTTAATATAGGTAAGTATTCATTCATCCTTGATCAGAAGCTCGGGCTCAAACCTTGAGTACGTAGTCGCCTTTGTTAAGAAGTGCTTTACCCTCCAATATAGGACTTTCTGATGCGAATTCGAATTTAATCGAGCCCTAATATGAATATCAAACACCGGGTAAGAAACAAAAAAAGTAAGACCAAAATCGATTTCATTTCCACTTACTTTACTTTCTAGAATTTTAGTTTCTCATAACAAAATCATTTTAAATGCACATTTATTTGCTGGAGTTCAACCATGGGAAATTCTACATTATCTTCAATGTTATGTTTTCAACTTTTATTCTAATTGGCCATTCTATTAAACGTTATTTTATAGTTTGGCAGAAGTAAGTTAAACTTGTATGTATATTTCTAATACGAACGCGTTAGTTTCGTGCGAATTTCAAAAGATTAAAGATCTATAAGGGTAAGTACTTTGTTAATTAACCAATTACATTAATACTTTAAGTTGAATGTTCAAAATTTTCTGATAGTATCAGAGTCATGGTTATACAATGGTGGTCTTATTCTATATTTCTTGCTTGGCAGAGCTTGTTACTTAAAGTAAGCTAAACACACACACATATATACTAGATGTAGTCAGCCCGTGCTAAAGCACGGACCAACAATGTGTTATGGTATCCTTTTGTTTGTTCTAATGTAAATGCACGTCATATTTTAGTTAGATATGAGGACACAAATCGTATTCATTATGTAGGATTTTGCATATACAAAAACCAATTCTCATTATCTCGTCCTCTTTCTTGATCACAAGGACTATATAGAAACTATAAAACCTAGGAAAAGTATTGGTAACAAAGTAAGAACTTCTAATCTCAACTACAATTTACTTGAATAAGACATGCATCAACCAAGCTAGAAAATAAAGTTTAAGGCTACCGGAAAGGTCCAAAGCCAAAAAACTATCTCACCCTTTCTACATGAAGAATTCAAACGTTTAACGGTATTAAAGGAAATAGGAGACAATATTATCAAGTTGATCCGTTTATTGAGGAACAAAGCTTCACAAGATCAAAAAATATCTATATTAAGGACATCTAGTGTCTGCAAAAAGGTACATTCTTTATCTTCCAAGAAAGAAACTTATTGCATACTCGACATGAGGTGAGGGATTACCTCTGAAGATTGATCACTTTACCCGCTTAAGTTCTCTCATGATGAGCTTCTTTTTCGTTTTAACTCTTTGACGAATATATCAGAACCTGTCAATTACATGATGTAGCCAACCGTTTGATCATTAAAATATGACTACAGCAAATAGAGAAGCGTAAATTACTGTCGAGTAAGTATTTTGTAGAAAATTAAAATACAGTGTTAAGTCAAAAGCAGGTAAAAAGCTGCACAAACTAACTTGGATGAGTGACCTGTCCAACTTCTCAAAGATAAGAGAAATGCAAGAACCAAAAAGTTAAAACATACAGTATGACCTTTTTTACTATCTGCAAGAATATATGCAAACTGAAAATTTGCAAGCATTGCTATGTTCTGCAGTTTTAAGTGCTCAAAATTAAATTTTTAAGTCGTAGATTCTACCGACCGGAAACACATAACTAAAATAGCAAATTTATTCGATTTTTACAAATGGCTTTACTTTGCTTCGATTCTCCATTTTCTTCTTGGCCTAGGGTTTTGCAGCTACGACTCTGTTACAGAAAAAAATAGAGAGCGAGACTAATCTCTTTTTTAATTTTGTTAATATGGTTATTGTGTCTTAATGTGTTGTTTCTTTCGCGGACGCCTTAGTTTTCATTCATTCTTCTTCTTTTTCACTCTATTTTTCTTTTTCCAAATATTCATTTCTTGAAACGTTTTCCAAGACTTCCCATAAAATCTGATCCTTTTCTGAAATCAATCATTTTGTTTTCCACTATTTTTCCTTCTGAATTTAAAGTCGCAATCTTTTTAGTAAATTGCTATTTGGGTTTTCTTCGCATACCTTTGTTCTTCCTCCCCTTTTTTCTCCTTTGGTTTCCCCTTCTATTTTTGCAGGTATTTACTACTGGATCAGAGCATGCGGCGGACTTCAAAATCGGTTAGCAGTGGGAATATGACTAAAGTTACTATGGTAGCGCGGCCTTGTCATTTACGACGATTCACCCAGGTTTCGCACTAATCGGGAGTTGGTACCTCATGTTCTTCGTTTAATATCTCTGGCTCCCTTGTTAGTATCCAATTAGTTTGCGTTAGTTAAAGCTTAATTCTTGATTGCCTATAATTATTTAGTGCATCTGCCTGGATATTTTTCTTGCTAGTAACTGTATAGAGATTTCTAGACTGTAAATTGATTTCTTAGTAGTTGTTCTGTTGGCCTTCTTTTAGATATCTATTGTTATCACTAGTTAATTCTTGCTTGTCAGTTTGTCTTATCTGTACACATTACTAATGTTTAGAGTTGTAAGTGTTGGCTACGGGAGCCTGGAGGAGCAATGGGGACACGAGCTGTATGTTAGAGGAGTGTATTAGAGTACCTGTGAGAGAAGTGCCAGAGGTCTCGTGTCACGACCCAAACCGATGGGCAGCGACGGGCACCCGGTGGCTTACCAACCCGAGCACCAACGTAACGTATCTTTCTTATCATACCATCATGGGTAAATGGGGTAGAAGGGCCTTCATGGTATAACCAGAATAAAACATAAGAAAATACTCGACATAGGACGGCCTAACATGGAATACAAACGTATACATGTGACATACGGGCCTATAAGGCCGACATGATCATTTGTACACTCAAAACATAGGCCAACAAGGCCATACAAGTATCCATATACATGGCATCTGTCTACAAGCCTCTAAGAGTACATAAACGTCATAAAGGTTGGGACAGGGTCCCGCCATACCAATCAATACTTGTCCAAATCATCTTGACCAAATAGGCAACTCCGGAGCAAGTGGAGTGCATAAATACCTTCCGCAGAGCTGATAGCCTACTAGGAGGACTGTCAACCTGTCTATCGGGATCTGCGGGCATGAAACACAGTCTTCCCAGGAAAAAGGAATGTTATTGCAAATAAAGTACCCGAATATGTAAGGCATGAAAAACAGTATATAAAAGACATGAAAGATACATGTGGTAAAGAACTTAACCTGTAAGTCTAAATAGCACTATGAATCATAAAACATTTATAATGTCATGCATATGTGTATAAATGTCATATCATGCATAGGTATATGCGTACATAACCTCATCATGCCTCTGGGGGCATCCCATAATATCATCTTAGCCTCTGTGGGAGAAATCATCAACGTATACCAGCTGATCAGGTGGTGATGCGTATATAACGCCATAACCTTTCCCCATACCCCATATACATATAATATACGCGTATATAACGCCATATGGTCATAAGTCAATGTACATGTGTAAATGAATGCAATGCATAAGAAGTAAGTCAATAAGATCTATCGGGGTGTCATAAGATAAATATACCTTCGGTTAATATCATGAAATAAACTTTATCAACTTACATATTATCTGAGACCCACGAATAGACGATATAATGACAGGATACATGGGGAATCAAGAGCAAAGGCAACCCTAGTACTTCTAAGAATAGAGTCATTTGTGAAAGTTGCATTTGCTCGTTTTGTTGTATCGTGTGGATCATGCCAAAAGAAAAGAAGGGATAGCCTTAACATACCTTATCTCCATTGAGTCCTTAATACCTTCCAAGAAATTCTTCAAACAACTCAACTCAATCCACCATAGCTTAAGGAGATAGAAAATCAGTGCTGAGTAAAGGCCAAGTCCACAACTTAAACTAGTAGCTCGTTTATGTAAATTTGGGCAGCATCTTCCCTGTAACAAGGGCCTCCTCCAGAATCATATGCCAAAAACAAAAACCAGAATAATACAATAAGAATAAAATCAACAATAGGGTACAAAATTTTTCATTAAGAAGTCATCAATATAGCATGACGAGCGGCGAGCTCGGATTGAATCCCTTTAGCGCCCTTCAACCCTATTATCATACATTAGTTAAATTAACGACATTTCCAACATGATACCAAGTAAAATCGGAGGAATTCCAACCTCCTATTAATCACCTAATCCACACTCAAACAACCCAACAATCCAACAACAACAACAAGTATAACTTTCCTTGTTATGTTATCCTTTATCTTTTTATTCACAATACCAATAGCAAATTCGATATGTAGACAACATATTCATGAAAACAACAGCATAAACAAGACATTTTCCAAGGTTTTCAACCATTTAAAGTTTATGGAAACAACCTTCCCAAAACAGTCCATTAAGAACAATAACATCTCAAACTATTTCAAGTCTTCTCTGTAGTATCTGGCTCAAATAATGCAACCAACCTACAAACAACCGCAAGAACATGTAGTAGAGTATTATACATACCTAGAGCAGCAGCAACCACTTGAAATTCAGCCAAACACAGCCCACAATTATCCTCAATGACAACACAACCTCAAAGAGGTGTTGTTCTTCGATAGAACTAACTTTTGAGATTGAAATATGGTGTATCACTTGCATTCCCCTTCAAACCCTTATGGTACCTGTTTAGGAGGGTTAGGTGAAGTTTGGAGACGAAGTTGAGTCGAAAATGAGCAAAAAATAGGCGTTAAAATCATTTTTAAAGTGAAGTAGGTCGATAACCGCCTAAGTGTGTCCCTTTGGGAGCTGCTTGTGCGGTCTCGCAAAAATGCGAACATCTCTCTTACACCGATGTTGCATCGATGAACGGTTTAATGGGTTGGAAACTAGACGCGTAGATATTCAATATGATATATGGATCATCCTGTAATTAAAAGTACATTAGGAGAAAAGCTTTGCTACATTTTACCTAATGTTCAGCACATTATGAATGTAACTTGTCATTACCTTTGCCAACTTTTGTTCCACAACTCGCTTGACTTCAAAATGTAATACACGACTATCATACGAATAAAACAACTCATGACATAACCTCCTTATCCTGGTAAGAACCCTAATATCACCCCAAATGTACATGTTATAACATTCCCAACTTGTAGACATTTGACGAAACTTTTTTTCTTCAATTATTTAGCTTCTAAGCCTTTCAACCCTCTTAGTACTTGTTATCCATGATCTTAAAGATTTTTAATCTCCAAGGTAACATGATTAACTTACTGTATGTACTTTCAAAGACGATCTCATTTATGAGCTTACATCAATTAACTTACGACGTACTCTCACGTACGAAAACATGGGGTGTAGCATCATTCCCCCCCTTTGAAATATTCGTCCTCGAATGTTGACTCGTGCACTTATCAGTCTCATAACCTATAGCTTTTACAAATACTTTAATATTATCCTTTCCATCTAGGCAACTGTTATGTGAATAAATCCAAAGGCCACGGCATTCCCCCCTTTAGGCCTCTCTCTCAAACCAAGACTTGTGGTCAGAATTCTTCCAATCTTATAACTGTTGCTACTTTATGTCATGCAGCATGTACTACTCTGTCCTTGTATGTGCGCCTATGCGACTCTTCTCTCCTTTTTCCTCCATTATTTAGCCAATCTCTATGCCTCACTTTGTGACATATGTAGAACTGTGACAAGCTATCCCTCTAGGAATCTATAGGTGTACTAAAATTCTTCGCTCTGTACTTTATCGAACTTACGACTATTGCTACATCTTGTTTCATAGCCTCGGTTATCTATGCTTATGGCTTTACTACAACTAGGTAGGTCATACTATACCATAAATATTACTTCGGTTTATTATTATCGAGGTCTGGTACCCAACTCTAGGTTAATCTCTCGCTGCTTATCTATATGTATAAACCTAAGTCCTTTGATACATCCTTATTATTGTTCATCTTAATAATGACGGCCTAATCTCATCTCACACTTTGTGACTTTTATCCATCCATTGTTAATTCAACTTAATGTTGATCCATAATCTACCATTGATAACTTCAAACCTCTTATGTAATACAATTTCACTAGGGCTCACGTTGCATCGAGGGACATTTGAAGTGATTTGCCTGAGCCAGCTAGGGACGATACTATACTTCAATAACCGTATTTTATAGAATCCCCAAAATGATTCATCTTATGGGGGTATTCTAATCCCGTGCAATTCATGAAATCCTTTTTCTTAAAATTATTACTTAATCAAAAGCCTAAACGTCATCCTCTTATCTATCACCATTAAACCCTTATTTTGCTACCAGGGCAGCATTTCATCTCTTCTAATTTCTCCTAGTCTTAGACTTCTTTGAGTTCATTCAAGCTGTACCTAGCTTTCTATAACTTACGGAAACCATCAGCTCTCTTGTTTGAATGGGTTTAATCCCGAGGACTTACCTATTCTCGTCACCTTCTCACTCAATTTTTCTTATCCTTACTCCTATCTACCTAAAACGTTGTCGCTCTATGATACTTTATCTTGCGACATACACATATCTTTTTATACTACTCTCAACCTTCCTTTAACTTGTTAGCACCATAAATTTCCTTTCATGCCTTCTCAGTAGTCTTTAAATATAAGAAATTACTTTTCCTAGTCGTTCTGCCACTTGTTGCATGAATACTTGTCTTATATTATTGCCCACAAATATTGGAATTTCCTGTAACTCATATGATCTCAAATATCACCTTTGATTTTATTCCCATTCATTAGCCATGATAGGTGGCACTTTCTTATGGAGTGTATACAATATTGTAGTGAGACTGTTGTTACAAGATCATTTCTTCTTCAAGTTACTATGCTTAGGTTGAAGCCTTCTTCCTTATTTTCTCAGCTAGTCTTATTGTATTACATCATATACCTGATGGAATTTTTGATGTCGTTGCTCACCTATTGTTATACCTAGTTACTTACCTCTGCGCCCTTGTGCTCGTAGGGTTGCTTCAGAACTGAAATTTCTGACTATCTTTCTAGCGGCACTCTCTTTTTTTTCCGTATCACTTATGCTGTTCCTTTAACTACCCCAAATCATATTTGAATATTTCTCAAGGATTATGACGTCATATCTGCGAGACTGAATTCACTATGTTGGGGTTCACTATGTTTATCCTGCACAATCTGCTGATTTGTCTGTATCCTTTTGTCCCGCCATAACTAAGCTTTTCCTGAATCAACTACTAACTACTCATTGGTCCATTCTTATATCTATATTCTGCGTAATCTCTCTTGGGTTATGTCCTTTGTCTTAACTTACCCCTCACACTAGCTCCTTATGTATCAAGTGTCCATTCACACTTATTTATCAATAACATCCTGGCCGAAAACCCTTACTGTCTCTCTCTGGCATCGTGCTTGCATAATGTTCTGGAGTCATAACATATTTGTGGAATCTGAATAAATGCAATCTCATTCCTTTCACCTCTTTACTGCATTCTTCCTTTACTATTCCATAGTTACCTCTTCATCTTTGGCATCTTTTCACATCTTCATTGTCTCTTACTCTCCTTGCGGTAACCCTTTTATACCAAGAATAATTGAATTTCTTATGCACGAGGGTGACACCTAGTGTAACTGGCACACTTAGTCCATTAAGCTTAATTCTGCTTATGGTGCTTGCTTTAGGAAAGCGTCTTCCTTAATGACCTCTAGAGGTTATTCTTTTCTTTTCCATTCTATTATTACCGGAACGCTATCTCTGAAATTATCATAATGCCTACTATTATCAAATCTTTCCATCCCTAATTCAAGTTCAGTTTATCTTGTTCACTAGCCTATACTGATTTTTGTTACTCCGGGGGTCTAACTTAGGCTTCTGGTAATCACGTTCGAGTTACCAACTCATTTCTTGAAATGAGGGTATGACTTTATGTCTTATACAGTTTTATTGTCTCAAGACCTGTCACCTCTTGTCATTTCCTTCACTTGACTATAGACTTTGTCATTCTGTCATATTTTGATTTACCGTTATCACCCATTTATCACATCTTACTCATAATGCTTCATTTACTCTCTTCTTATTCTTCGGATGATATTTCTGTCTATCACTTTATTCTGAAAACTTCAACAAAACATTCTTTCACTTTAACTCCCCTTTCTTCATCTCACTGGCTCTTCAAGCGCCTAGCCTAACTTTCTCTCTATTTTTTTTTCCGCTAGGTACGGGAGTCCTTCAAAGGTAAATATTTATCCCTTCTAGGATTCCACTACCAATCTTCTAAATTTTTGGACATTCTAATATTCATATCTAACTATACTATTCTAGAGTGCACCATTTGGGTGTCTCACAAGGAGAACTATTACCACGTTTGCAATATCCTTCGAAAATGTCAGCTAACGCTAACAATCCATCAACTATTTTGGGTTACTCTAACCCTAGCTAGATCCTGATATCCCATCTTTCTCTGAAACAATATCTGTTAACTCCCAAAGGGCATAACTGAGATGGGTATTGTCAAGTGTGTATATCTCTGTTATTGTTGAAAGCAACTCAGAATGCTTATATTTCTCTGCCTGGATTGTAAATACAGATAATCTTCACTAACTGGGTACCTCGTATCCTTCTTCACCTTGGTTCTTTTACTTGTCAAAACTTGTGTCTACCTTCTGATTCTCTCGTTGCTTTTTACCATAGGGGTTGATAGATATTCATGCCGTAGGGTTCCTTAAGAAGCTTACACATCTTAGTATGATCTGCTGCAGACCTCACATTTACCCATCATAAGCATGATGCAAAATCGAGTTCCTCTGACTCAACTCTTCCACAATCACATTCAATCACTTACCAACTGTCTTTTTGGATGAGGTATTGTTGTATTACGAATAAAATAAAATTTAGAAGTTTGAATTCAAACAACTAGTCTCTACCACACGATCTAGAGTAAGAACAAAGAGTGACAATCCTAAACACCCTGTAGCCTCATGCATAATAGTGTGGTGCACAACACACCCATAAACAAGACTCTAGTAGACAAGGCTTGCAGACTCTCTAGGACAGAACTGCTCCGATACCACCTTTGTCACGATCCAAACCGATGTGCCACGACGGGCACCCGGTGCCTTATCCAACCGAGTACTAATGTAACGTATCTTTCTTATAATACCATTATGGGTAAATGGGCCACAATGGCCATCATGATATAATCAGAATAAAACATAAGGGAATACTCGACATGGGACGACCCAATATGGAATACAAACGTATATATATGACATACGGTCCTATAAGGCCGACATGATCATTTGTACACTCAAAACATAGGCCTCCAAGGCGATACAAGTATCCATATACATGGAATTTATCAACAAGCCTCAAAGAGTATATAAATGTCATAGAGGTCGGGACAGGGTCCCGGCATACCAATCAATACTTGTCAAAATCATACTGACGAAATAGGCAACTCTGGAGCAAGGGGAGTGCACCAACACCTTCCACTGAGCTGATAGCATAGTAGGAGGACTATCAACCTGTCTATCGGGACCTGCGGGCATGAAACACAACGTTCCCAAGAAAAAGGGATATCAGTGCAAATAAAGTACTGAGTATGTAAGGAATGAAAAGCAGTATATAAAAGACATAAAAGAAACATTGGGTAAAGAACTCAACCTGTAAGTCTGAATAGGTCTATGAATCATGAAATATTTATAATTTCATCATATAAAAGTTGGCGAAATAGGTATATGCGTACATAACATCATCAAGCCTCTGAGGGCATCCCATCATATCATCTCAGCCTCTATGGCGAAATCATCAATGTATACCGGCTGATCAGGTGGTGGTGCGTATATAACGCCATAACCTTTCCCCATACCCCATATACATAAAATATATGCGTATATAACGACATATGGTCATGGGTCAATGTACATGTATAAATGAATGCAATGCATAAGAAGTAAGTCAATAAGATCTCTCAGGGTGTCATAAGATCTATGTGCTTTCGGTTAATATCATGAAATAAACTTTATCAACTTAAGTATTATCTAAGAATAGACGATATAATGACAGGACACATGGAGAATCAAGAACATAGGCAACCCTAGTACTTCTAAGAATAGAGTCATTTGTGAAAGTTACGTGTTTGCTCGTTTTGTTGTATCATATGGATCATACCAAAAGGAAAGAAGAGATAGCCTTAACATAACTTAACTCCATTGAGTCATTAATACCTTCAAAGCAATTCTTCAAACAACTCAACTCAATCTACCATAGCTTAAGGAGATTGAAAATCGATGCTGAGTAAAGGCTAAGTCTACAACTAAACTAGTAGCTCATTTATGTAAATTTGGGCAGTATTTCCCCTGTAACAAGGGCCTCCTCCAGTACCATATACCAAAAACAACAACCAGAGTAATACAATAAGCATAACATCAACAATAGGGTACAAAATATTTCATTAACAAGTCATCAACATATCACGACGAGCGGCGAGCTCGGATTGAATCTCTTTAGCGCCCTTCAACCCTATTATCATACATTGTTTAAATTAACAACATGTCTAACATGATACCAAGTTAAATTGGAGGAATTCCAACCTCCTATTAATCACCTAATCTACACTCAAGCAACCCAACAATCCAACAACAACAACAAGTATAACTTTCCTTGTTATGTTATCCTTTATCTTTTTATTCACAATACCAATAGAAAATTCGACATGTAGACAACATATTCATGAAAACAACAGCCTAAACAAGTCATTTTCCAAGGTTTCCAACCATTTAAAGTTTATGGAAACAACCTTCTCAAAACAGTCCATTAAGAACAATAAAATCTCAAACTATTTCAAGTCTTCTCTTGTAGTATCTGGCTCAAATAATGCAACCAACCTACAAACAACCGCAAGAACATGTAGTAGAGTATTATACATACCTAAAGCAGCAGCAACCACTTCAAATTCAGCCAAACACAGCCCACAACTATCCTCAATGACAACGCAACCTCAAAGAGGTGTTGTTCTTCGATAGAACTAACTTTTAATATTGAAATATGGTGTAATTACTTGCATTCCCCTTCAAACCCTTATGGCACCTGTTTAGGAGAGCTAGGAGAAGTTTGGAGACGAAGTTGAGTCGAAAATGAGCAAAAAATAGGCGTCGAAATCATTTTTAAAGTGAAGTAGGTCGACAACCGCCTAAGTGGGTTCCTTTGGGAGCTGCTTGTGCAGTCTCGCAAAATGCTAACATCTCTCTACTCCGATGTCGTATCGATGAACGGTTTAATGGGTTGGAAACTAGACGCATAGATCCTCAATGTGATATATAGATCATCCTGTAATTAAAAGTATATTAGGAGAAAAGCTCAGATACATTTTACCTAATGTTCAACACATTATGAATGTAACTTGTCATTACCTTTGCCAACTTTTGTTCCACAACTCGCTTGACTTCAAAATGTAATACACGACTATCATACAAATAAAACAACTCATGACATAACCTCCTTATCATGGTAAGAACCCTAGTATCACCCCAAAAGTACATGTTATAACGTTTCCAACTTGTCGACATTCGACGGAACTTATTTTCTTTAATTTGTTTAGCTTCTAAGCCTTTCAACCCTCTTGGTACTTGTTATCCACTTAAGGATTTGTAATCTCCAAGATAACATGATTAACTTACTGTATGTACTTTCAAAGGCAATCTCATTTATGAGCTTATATCAATTAACTTACGACGTACTCTCACGTACGAAAACATGGGGTGTAGCATCATTCCCCCCTTTGAAATATTCGTCCTCGAGTGTTGACTCGTGCACTTATCAGTCTCATAACCTATAGCTTCTACGAATAATTTAATATTTTCCTTTCCATCTAGGCAACTGTTATGTGAATAAATCCAAAGGCCAAGGCATTCCCCCCCTTTAGGCCTCTCTCTCACACCAAGACTTGTGGTCGGAATTCTTCCAATCTTATAACTGTTGCTACTTTATGTCATGCAGCATGTACTACTCTTTCCTTGTATGTGCGCCTATGCGACTCTTCTCTCCTTTTTCTTCCATTATTTAGCCAATTTTTATGCCTCACTTTGTGAACATATGCAGAACTGTGACAAGCTATCCCTCTAGGAATCTATAGGTGTACTAAAATTCTTCGCTCCGTACTTTATCGAACTTACGACTATTGCTACATCTTGTTTCATAGCCTCGGTTATCTATGCTTATGGCTTTACTACAACTAGGTAGGTCATACTATACCATAAATCTTACTTCGGTTTATTATTATCGAGGTCTGCTACCCAACTCTAGGTTACTCTCTCGCTGCTTATCTATATGTATAAACCTAAGTCCTTTGATACATTCTTATTATTGTTCATCTTAATAATGACGGCATAATCTCATCTCACACTTTGTAACTTTTATCCATCCATCGTTGATTCAACTTAATGTTGATCCATAATCTACCATTGATAACTTCAAACCTCTTACGTAATACAATTTCACTAGGGCTCACGTTGCATCGAGGGACATTTGAAGTAATTTGCCTGAGCCAGCTAGGGACGATACTATACTTCAATAACCGTATTTTATAGAATCCCCAACATGATTCATCTTATGGGGGTATTCTAATCCCGTGCAATTCATGAAATCCTTTTTCTTAAAATTATTACTTAATCAAAGGCCTAAACGTTATCCTCTTATCTATCACCTTTAAATCCTTATTCTGCTACCAGGGCAGCATTTCATCTCTTCTAATTTCTCCTAGTCTTAGACTCCTCTGAATTCTTTCAAGTTGTACTGAGCTTTCTATTACTTGCGGAAACCATCAGATCTCTTGTTTTGATGGGTTTAATCCCGATGACTTACCTATTCTCATCACCATCTCACTCACTTTTTCTTATCCTTACTCCTATCTACCTAAAACCTTGTCGCTCTATGATACTTTATCTTGCGACATACACATATCTTTTTATACTACTCGCAACCTTCCTTTAACTTATTAGCACCATAGATTTCCTTTTGTGCCTTCTCAGTTCTCTTTAAATGTAAGCAATTACTTTTCCTAGTCGTTCTGCCACTTGTTGCATGAATACTTGTCTTATCTTATTGGCCACGAATACTGGAATTTCCTGCAACTCATATGATCTCAAATATCACCTTTGATTTTTTTCCCGTTCATTAGCCATGATAGGTGCCACTTTCTTATAGAGTGTATACAATATTGTAGTGAAACTGTTGTTACAAGTGCATTTCTTCTTCAAGCTACTATGCTTAGGTTGAAGCCTTCTTCCTTATTTTCTCAGCTAGTCTTTCGTTGTACTACTTACGGGAAATCCTCCGACTCTTGTAAAGCTACGAGCTTATTACATCATATACCTGACGGAATTGTTGATGTCATTGCTCACCTATAGTTATGCCTAGTTACTTACCTTTGTGCCCTTGTGATTGTAGGGTTGCTTCTGAACTGGAATTTCTGACTATCTTCCTTGTGGCACTCTTTTTTATTTACTTATCACTTATACAGTTCCTTCAACTACTCCAACTCATATTTGTATATTTCTCAAGGATTATGTCGTCATATCTGCGAGACTGAATTCACTATGTTGGGGTTCAGTATGTTTATCTTGCACAATATGGTAATTTGTCTATATCCTCTTGTCTTGCCATAACTAGGCTTTTCCTGAATCAACTACTAACTACTCATTGGTCCATTCTCATATCTATATTCTACGTAATCTCTCTTGGGTTATGTCCTTTTTCTTAACTTACCCCTCACACTGGCTCCTTATGTATCAAGTTTCCATTCATACTTATTTATCAATAACATCTTGGCCGAAAACCCTTACTGTCTCTCTCCCCGGCATCGTGCTTGCATAATGTTCTGGAGTCGTAACATATTTGTGGAATCTGAATAAATGCAATCTCATTATTTTCACATTTTTACTGTATTCTTCATTTACTGTTCCTTAGTTACCTCTTCATCTTTGGCATCTTTTCATATCTTCATTGACTCTTACTTACCTTGCGGTAACCCTTTTATACCAAGAATAACTTAATTTCTTACGCACGAGGGTGACACCTAGTGTAACTAGCGCACTTAATCCCTTAAGCTTAACTCTGCTCATAGTGCATGCTTTAGGAAAGCGTCTTCTTGAATGACCTTTAAAGGTTATTCTTTTGTTTTCCATTCTATTATTGCCAGAATGCTATCTCTGAAATTATCTCAATGCCTACTATTATCAAATCTTTCGATCCCTAATTCATGTTCAGTTTATCTTATTCACTAGCCTATGTTGATTTCTTTTACTCCGGGAGTCTAACTTAGCCTTCTGGTGATCATGTTCGAGTCACTAACTCATTTCTCGAAATGAGGGTATGGCTTTATGGCTTATACAATTTAATTATTTCAAGGCCTGTCATCTCTTGTCATTTCCTTCACTTGACTATAGACTCTGTCATTCTGTCATATTTTGATTTACCGTTATCAGCAATTTATCATCTTACTCATAATTCTTCATTTACTCTCTTCTTATTCTCCGGCTAATATTTCTGTCTATCACTTTATTCTGAAAGCTTCAACAAAACATTTTTTCACTTTTAGCTCCCCTTGCTTCATCTCACTGGCGCTTTGAGCGTCTAACTATCTTACTCTTTTTTTTTTACTAGGGACGGAGTCTTTCAAAGGTAAATATTTATCCCTTCTAGGATTCCAGTGCCAATCTTCTAAATTTTTGGACATTCTTATGTTCATATCTAACTATACATATTCTAGAGTGCACCATTTGGGTGTCTCACAAGGAGAACTATTACCATGTTTGCAATATCCTTCAGAAATGTCAGCTAACGCTAACAATCCATCAACCATTTTGGGTTACTCTAACCCCAGCTAGATCCTGATATCCCATCTTTCTCTGAAACAATATCTATTAACTCCCATAGGGCATAACGAAGATAGGTATTGTCAAGTGTGTATATCTCTGTTACTGTTGAAATTAACTCAGAATGCTTATATTTCTCTGCCTGGATTGTAAATACAGATAATCTTCACTAACTGGGTACCTCGTATCCTTCTTTACCTTGCATCTTGTACTTGTTGAAACTTGTATCTACCTTCTGATTCTCTCGTTGCTTTTACCATAGGGGTTGATAGATATTCATGTCTTAGGGTTCCTTATCAAGAACCTTACACATCTTAGTACACACATGATTTGCTGTAGATCTCATATTTACTCATCATAAGTATGATGCAAAATCGAGTTCCTCTAACTCAACTTTTCCACAACCACATTCAATCTCTTACTAACTGTCTTTTTGGATGAGGTATTGTTGTATTATGAATAAAATAAGATTTAAAAGTTTGAATTCAAACAAATGATCTCTACCACACGATCTAGAGTAAGAAGAAAGAGTGACAATCCTAAATTCCCTGTAGCCTCCTGCTTATAAGTGTGGCACACAACACACCCATAAACAAGACTCTACTAGACACGACTTGTAGACTCCCTAGGATAAAACTGCTCCGATACCACTTTTGACACGGCCCAAATCAATGGGCCGCTACGGGCACCCGGTGCCTTATCCAACCGAGTACCAACGTAATGTATCTTTCTTATCATACCATCATGCGTAAATGGGACAGAAGGGTCGTCATGATATAATCAAAATAAAACATAAGGGAATACTCGACATGGGATAGCCCAACATGAAATACAAACGTATACATGTGACATACGGTCCTATAAGGCCGGCATGATCATTTGTACACTCAAAACATAGGCCTCCAAGGCGATATAAGTATCCATATACATGGAATTTATCAACAAGCCTCTAAGAGTATATAAATGTCATAGAGGTCGAGACAGGGTCCCGGCATACCAATCAATACTTGTCAAAATCATACTGACGAAATAGGCAACTCTGGAGCAAGGGGAGTGCACCAACACCTTCCGCCGAGCTGATAGCATAGTAGGAGGACTATCAACCTGTCTATCGGGACCTGCGGGCATGAAACACAACATCCCCAAGCAAAAGTGACGTCAGTGCAAATAAAGTACCGAGTATGTAAGGCATGAAAAATAGTATATAAAAGACATGAAAGAAACATGGGGTAAAAAAACTCAACCTGTAAGTCTGAATAGCTCTATGAATCATGAAACATTTATAATGTCATCATATAAATGTTGGAGAAATAGGTATATGCGTATAAATGTCATATCATGCATAGGTATATGCTTACATAACATCATCAAGCCTCTGAGGGCATCCCATCATATCATCTCGGCCTCTGTGGGCGAAATCATCAACGTATACTAGATGATCAGGTGGTGGTGCGTATATAATGTCATACCCTTTCCCCATACCCCTTATACATATAATATACGCGTATATAATGGCATATGGTCATGGGTCAATGTACATGTATAAATGAATGCAATGCATAAGAAGCAAGTCAATAAGATCTCTCGGGGTGTCATAAGATCAATATGCCTTCGGTTAATATCATGAAATAAACTTTATCAACTAATGTATTATCTGAGACCCATGAATAGATGATATAATGACACGACACATGGGGAATCAAGAACGTAGGCAACCCTAGTACTTCTAAGAATAGAGTCATTTGTGAAAGTTACACGTTTGCTCATTTTGTTGTATCGTACGGATCATGCCAAAAGGAAAGAAGGGATAGCCTTAACATACCTTAACTCCGTTGAGTCGTTAATACCTTCCAAGCAATTCTTCAAACAACTCAACTCAATGTACCATAGCATAAGGAGATTGAAAATCAGTGTTGAGTATAGGCTAGTTCCACAACTTAAGCTAGTAGCTCGTTTATGTAAATTGGGCATCATCTCCCCTGTAACAAGGGCCTCCTCCAGTACCATGTACCAACAACAACAACCACAGTAATACAATAAGAATAACATCAACAATAGGGTACAAAATATTTTATTAACAAGTCATCAACATATCACGACGAGCGGCGAGCTCGGATTGAATCCCTTTAGCGCCCTTCAACCCTATTATCATACATTAGTTAAATTAACAACATGTCCAACATGATACCAAGTAAAATTGGAGGAATTCCAACCTCCTATTAATCACCTAATCCACACATAAACAACCCAACAATCTAACAACAACAACAAGTACAACTTTTCATTGTTATATTATCCTTTATCTTCTTATTCACAATAGCAATAGCAAGTTCGATATGTAGACAATATATGCATGAAAAAAACAGCATAAACAAGCCATTTTCTAAGGTTTCCAACTATCCTCAATGACAACACAACCTCAATGAGGTGTTGTTCTTCACTAGAATTAACTTTTGATATTGAAATATGGTGTAATCACTTGGATTCCCCTTCAAACCCTTATGCTACCTGCTTAAGAGAGTTAGGAGAAGTTTGGAGACGAATCTGAGTCGAAAATGAGCAAAATATAGGCGCCCAAATCATTTTTAAAGTGAAGTAGGTCGACCACCACCTAAGTGGGTCCCTTTGGGAGCTGCTTGTGCAGTCTTGTAAAATGCGAATATCTCTCTACTCCGATATCGTATCGATGAACGGTTTAATGCGTTAGAAAATAGACACGTAGATATTCAATTTTTTATGTGGATCATCCTATAATTAAAATTATATTAGGAGGAAAGCTCTGCAACATTTGACCTAATATTCAACACATTATGAATGTAACCTGTCATGACCTTTGCCAATTTTTGTTCCATAACTCGCTTGACTTCAAAATGTAATACACGACTATAATACGAATAAAATAACTAATAAAATAACCTCCTTATCATGGTAAGAACCCTAGTATCACCCCAAAAGTACATGTTATAACAATCCCCAACTTGTCGACATTCAACAAAACTTATTTTCTTCAATTTGTTTAGCTTCTAAGCCTTTCAACCCTCTTGATACTTGTTATCTATGATCTTAAAGATTTTTAATCTCCGAGGTAATATGATTAACTTACTGTATGTACTTTGAAAGACGATCTCATTTATGACCTTACATCAATTGACTTATGACGTACTCTCACGTACGAAAACTTAGGGTGTAACATCTCGAAGGGTTTCTCTGGTGGCCACAAAGATGATTGGTGGTGGAGTTAGAAGTTACAAGAGAAAGTGGAAGCCAAGCAAGTGGCGTACTTGAAGCTTATAGAGAGCATGTAGAGGAGGCGAAGAGTATGAACATGGAGGTGTGTAGGAGGGCTAAGAAAGAGGCGAATTTAGCGGTTACTACGGCTAAGACTGCGGCATTTAGGGATTTGTATGAAGAGATTGGGGCCAAAGGCGGGGACAAGAAGCTATACAGGCTAGCCAAGGTGAGAGAGAGGAAAGCCTGTGACCTGGATCAAGTTAAATGCATCAAAGATGAGGAAGGTAGAGTTTTGATGGAAGAGGCTCAGATTAGATGAAGATGGCAGACATATTTCCATAAAGTCCTGAACGAAGAGGGTGATAGGGACATTGTGCTGGGTGACTTGAAGCACTCCGAGATGCACCGGGATTTTGGGTATTGTAGGGGCATAAGAGTAGAGGAGGTCGAGGGAGCTATGCGCAAGATGCACAGGGGTAGAGCTACCAGGCCAGATGGAATACCTGTGGAATTTTGGAAGAATGCGGGTAGGGCAGGTTTGGAGTGGCTCATAGACTGTTCAATGTCATTTTTAGGACGAAGAAGATTCCCGATGAATGGAGGTGGAGTACGATGCTTCCTCTGTATAAAAACAAGGGCGATATCAAAAGTTGCAATAATTATAGGGGGATTAAGCTGTGAAGCCATACTATAACAGTTTGGGAGAGGGTGGTTGAAGTGAGGGTGAGGACCAGTGGGTCCATTTCTGAGAACCAGTTCGGTTTCATGCAGGGGCATTCAACTATGGAAGCCATTCACATTGTGAGGAGATTGGTGGAGCGGTATAGGGAAATGAGGAAGGACTTGCACATGGTGTTCATTGACCCAGAGAAAGCATATGACGAAATCCCGAGAGAGGTTCTCTCGTGATGCTTGGAGGCTAAAGGGGTCCCAGTAGCCTACATTAGGGTGATTAAAGACATGTATGATGAAGCTAAGACTCGGGTTAGGGCAGCGGGAGGAGACTCAGAACACTTTCCGGTTATGATGGGGTTGTACAAGGGATCAGCTCTTAGTCCATTCCTATTTTCCTTGGCGATTGACGCATTGACGAGACACATTCAAGGTGAGGTGCCATGGTGTATGTTATTTGACGATGACATAGTTTTAATTGACGAGACACGGAGTGGTGTTAATGAGAGGCTGGAGGTTTGGAGGCAGATCCTAGAGTCTAAGGGTTTCTAGTTGAGCAGGACCAAGACGGAATACATGAAGTGCAAGTTCAGCAACGGTACCCAGGAAGGGGATATGGAGGTGAGGCTTGATACGCAAGTCATCCCCAAGAGAGGTAGTTTCAAGTATCTTAGATCTATAATACAAAGTAACGGGGAGATTGATGAAGATGTCATGTACCGTATCGGAGCAGGATGAATGAAGTGAGGCTCACTTTCGGTGTCTTGTGTGATAAGAATGTGCCGCTGAGACTTAAAGGTATGTTCTACAAGGTTGTAGTTAGACCGACTGTTGTATAGCGCCAGAGTGTTGGCCGGTCAAGAACTCTCATACCCAGAAGCTAAAAGTAGCTGAGATGAGGATGTTGAGGTGGATGTGTGGGCACACCTGGTTGGATAAGATTAGGAATAAAGTTATTAGGGAAAAAGTGGGAGTGGCCCCTGTGGAGGATAAGATGTGGGATGTAAGGTAGAGATGGTTCGGGCATATTAAGAGGAGAAGTATAGAAGCCCCAGTTAGAAGGTGCCAGATAGGCCTAAGAAGTCTTTAGGAGAGGTTATTAGGCGGGACATGGCGCAGCTGGAGCTGACTGAGGACATGGCCCTAGACAAGAGGGTGTGGAGGTCAAAGATTAGGGTAGAAGGTTCGTAGGTAGTCGAGCATTTCTCTTTGTCTTACTCAGTTCGCTAGCACTAGTGTTAGTATGACATCTTTTATTCATAGATGGCTATTACTACCTAGAGTTTGACTGCATTCTTGGATTCGATCTTATTTCTTTTTCTTGCTGTTTACACCTTTTTTTTTTAGTCGTTGTCTAGTCGAGGGTCTTATCGAAAACAGCCTTTCTGCCCTCCCAGGGGTAGGGGTAAGGTTGCATACATCTTACCCTCCCCATACCCCACTTGTGGAAAGCTACTGGGTCTGTTGTTGTTGTTGTAGTTTCTATCGACTCCCCCATTTAGCAGTATCTTTGCAATTATTCTAACATTCTGAAATTCTGTAACACGCTAGTGGAATAAATATTTAAATTTTATTTATGGTGTTAGTTTAGAATGTCATAAGTACTTCTAAATCACAAAAGAGAATTTATTAGAAGAGGACATCATGTTGTACACTGCTAGATCTTTATAATTGATTGTGCAACTGATTATTCTTCGAGGACTCAAAGACCACATGTAAAAATAGCTAGAACATGTCTTTTCAAAAGGATGCCACCCAAAAGCTAAGTATTTACCTTATACAGAGTAAGAAAGGTTACAACATCTTTGCATTTGATAAGAGGTGTTAAATATTTACAGCTTTACCTGTAAAGGGTTATTAGGTATCTATTTGAATCAAACTTATATGACAAAATTGTTATTGCATTCCTATGGCTACAAAGGCTGGAAAGACAAAACACTTAATTCAGATTCTCACCGGTAAGAATAACAAAGAAGTACCAAAAATGGCTATCATTAATTCCTTTTTAGAGCAAAGTTACCTTTATCTGTATGAACACATGCAAAACAAACCACAATAGACCGAGATGGCTAGGACAGCATAACAAGGTATTTAAGGGCACCAATATGGCCAATGCTTCCTTGCGGCTACGGAGAAGAGTGAATTTAGTTGTATATTCAGTATATACATGTTTAGTATCTTCATGAGCTTTCTAATGCTACGATATAGCAGCGAAATAGCAATGTCTTTTCCAGACTCATAATGCAAAATCATCACTTGTGTATATCATTCATTAGTCGAGCACAATAATGGACTTTTTCCTGAGTAACCTAAAGCTCATATATTACTTGATTACACGTTGATGTCTCTTATGGTTTTTTCAATGATATTCTCCATGTTCTTCTTCATATTCCTACTTTATGCAAAATCTATACCATGCACAAGTTGCACCAAGCAAGACAGGCAATAGCTGTGATCCCGACCACTTCTATCCACGCCGAGCTTATGTGTATTAAGAGCCAGAGGACCATAGTTTCTTGATTAGTCTCAATGGTTGCCTTTTCTCAATATTCTTGCAACGTGATCAACAATACATATGGTAGAATCTCTTATCAACTAACAATTAGTTACAAATCCTTACTATATAGGTCGAAATCTGTCCTAAAATATTTAGGGCAATAAAACGCTATGGAATGGGTCAGTCGAGGTCGACCAGGAAGCAACAAGGTTTGAGGTTGAAATTTCAACAATGGGCGAGATCGAATACCATTAGCAGAGTCGTAACGGTTTGTTTTCGAAATGGGATATTAAAGAGAATATTCTAGTCACTTGTACTATTAGGGTGTACTAGGGGTATGTCTCATAAATGTAAAAAAGAGACAGTGATGTAGGGCATGTGACATTTATTTGATAAGAACAGACTTTTGATAAAAGATTATCTCTCTTGTAAAGATACAAACATCATCTTTAAATCAAGATTCTTGTTCATATTATTCCATACTTTTCCATCAGATCTGAGAGTAATTCGAACATTCTAGGATTTGTCTGTTACTCATCATTGTCAGGAGGAACTATAATCTAGTTCATCCTTTATTGGGTGAATCACTTTTCCTATTTACTTAAATATCATTTATTATCATTTATTGCTAGTTATTTCTCCATTAATGCTCATACTTATCGGTATATTTAATACATGTTATTAATCTACCACCAGATCTATTTAGGGGTCGTTTGGTAGGCCGTATTAAGTAGAATAATCCCCGTATAAAAATTTAATCCGTCCAATACCATGTTTGGTTGGTCAATTCAATTTACTCCTACCTAATACATGGATTAGTTATACCTCATATGAGGGATTAACTAATACGAAGCAAAGCAAGGGATTACTAATCCCTGGATTAACTAATACATGGATAAGACTTAAAATTACTAAGTCGCCCTTCAAACCCTTTTTCTTTATATAGATAACATACGCTATTGCTCTTTGGCTATTATTCTGATCTTTGGCTACAACACATACGCTAGTCTGCTCTTTGGCTACACAATCTACTCTTTGGCTACATAATCTGCTCTTTGGCTGGAATTTCTCCTCTTTGGCGGGCTGTCTCTTCTGTGGTGATGGAGAAGGTGAAGGGTTGACTGAAGAACATTTTACTATTAGCCTCCATCTATTTTCTTTTCATACAAGGTTAGAACTTTTATCAAGGTGGTCTTCTTTTCTTTGATTCTTATGCCCAAATATTTTGAAACGGGTGTATTGGAACATTGATGTGCTTGAAAATTCAACTAGTATTCTGTGTATTGGAACTTTAAGTAGTTAAAAAATTCAGATTTTGTGCTCATATTATGTATATTGATTCTTTCCATTTTTACAAAAAATTAGGTGTTATTATGGATCTTCAACCGCTGTCGGCTATTGAATATATCATTCTTGAGGAGCTAATGTGCCAATAATTTCTTGTTGTCTTTATTTGCATTTTTACGGCTATTCATGGTCATTTTCTGAGAAGACGACGTAGAAATAGGCGTGAGATTAGATACCGAATGAGTGTTCGAGTTCCAAAAATTATTTCTCACTTAAGTTGTATCATAAATGATAGTGACAGTGTATGTATCGATAAGTTAAGAATGGATAGAAATGCCTTTCATGCTTTAGTTCTTTTAACTAAGGATATCGGAGGTTTGACTGATGGTAAATATATGTCAAGTAGTGAAAAGCTAGCAATGTTTTTAAATATCTTGGCTCATCATGAGAAGAATAGATCTATCAAGGTTGATTATATTAGATCGGGATGGAGCGTAAGTCAAGCGTTTAATGAATGCTTGGGAGCTATACTCAAACTAGCTCCATTGTTACTTGTGAATCCTAAACCGGTGCTTGAGGATGAGATTGAAGATCGATGGAAGTGGTTTAAGGTAGGTGAAATTCATTTGAGCATCT
>MCJB01048200.1:170639-209314 GCA_002018475.1 Nicotiana obtusifolia | reverse complement strand
TCTAGTTCCTCTGTTTGGCACTATAGAGCAGGATATGTGGAGTGCGGTACAGTTGTTGACTAGCTTGGTAGCTGCTCAGACTCAGAGGAAGAATACCAGTGCTGCTGATAAACCGGTTAGTGCGAGAGTTCATGATTTTATTAATCTAGACCCTCCAGTGCTTACCGGATCAGACCCCAAGGAAGACCCCGCAGACTTATATTGATCAGGTTCATCGTACACTACGAGTTGTGCATGTACCGATACGGAGGCAGTAGAGTTGGCTTCTTATCGGTTACAGGATTTAGCAGTTTTCTGGTATGATAGTTAGGAGAGATCCAAGGGTCCAAATGCTTCTCCACCTGTGTGGAAAGAATTTTCTAAGGCCTTTCTTCGTCACTACTTGCCAGTTGAGATACGACGAGCTAGAGCTGATAAATTCTTGAACCTTCGACAGGGTAATATGAGTGCGCGGGAGTATAGTATGCAGTTTGATTCTTTAACAAGGTATGCTCCCCATACGGTGGCCGAAATGAGCGATAGGGTGTACCTTTTCCTTTAAGGGTTGGGACCACATATGATAAATGAGTGCGCGATAGCCTCCTTGGTAGAGGGTATGGATATTTCCCGTATTCAAGCTTAGGCCCAGACACAAGAGGATCGTAAGCGCCAGTAAAGGGCAGACAGGGAACATGATAGCTGCCAGTATAAGAGGGCGATATTTGCAAGGAATTCTGGTGACTTCAGAGGTAGTATCAGGCCCCAGTCTTCGAGGAGGTTGGCACCATCTGTAACTAGTGCTCCTCCACAGTTTCATAGGCCTTGTTATGATGGATTTACCTATCTTGGTTCAGGTCAGAGTTCGGGGGCATCAGGCTCACAATATCACAGGGATACTGGTTAGATGAGACTCTCAACACCTCATTGTGATCAGTGCGGCAAGGCCTTCTTTGGACTGTGCCATCGAGGTTCCGATGCATGTTATTCTTGTGGACAGCCTAGCCATATGAAGCGGATTGTCCTAACAGAGGAGGTGGTGGTATGGCTCAACCGACTGAATCTGTGCCAGGTTCTTCCTCATCAGTTAGACCTCCAGCATGGGGTCTTCAGCAGTCGACTGGTCGTTGTAGAAGTAGAGGTACAGTGCTGATTTCGAGTGGTACTCAAAATCGAACATATGCTCTAGTAGGTCGACAGGATTCGAGTCATCTCTGGATGTTGATACAGGTATATTGTTTGGGTTTTCTTATGATGTATATGTGTTGATTGATCCGAGATCTACATTATCATATGTTACACCCTTTGTAGCTAATAAGTTTTGCGTGAAACCTGAATTAATAAGTGAACAACTTGCAGTATCTACTCCGATAGGAGAATCTGTGATTTTTAGAAGGGTATATAGAGGTCGCACAGTGATGATTTGTAATCGTCCAACCTCGGCAAATGTATTTGAGCTAGAAAAGGTTGATTTCGATGTGATAATGCGAATGGACTAGTTGGCCTCATGGTATGCAAATATTGATTGTCGTACGAAGGTGGTTAGGTTTCAGTTTCCTGGTGAACCCGTCATCGAATGGAAGGGGAACGTTGCTACGCCGAGAGGTAGGTTTATTTCCTATCTTAAGGCAAGGAAGATGATCTCAAAAGGGTACATTTATCATCTCGTTTGCGTGAGGGATGCGGAGGCAAAGCCGCCTACTTTACAATCAATCCTCGCGGTCAACGAATTTCCAGATATTTTCCCAGATGAACTCCTAGGTCTTCCTCCTGAAAGGGAGATTGAATTTAGCATCGATGTGTTGCCTGACAGTCAACCGATCTTTATTCCCCCATACAGGATGGCACTGGCAGAGTTGCGAGAGTTGAAGGCGCAATTGAAGGACTTGCTGGATAAGGGCTTCATTAGGCCTAGCACTTCACATTGGGGTGCGCCAGTCTTTTTCGTGCGGAACAAAGATGGGTCATTAAGGATGTGTATCGATTATCAACAGTTGAATAAGTTTACTATAAAGAATAAATATCCACTTCCACATATTGACGACCTATTTGACCAACTCCAGGGCGCTAAGTGTTTCTCGAAGATTGACTTACGTTCAGGGTATCATCGGGTGAGGGTTAAGGAGAAGGATATTCCAAAGACGGCCTTCCGGACAAGATATGGGTACTTCAAGTTCTTGGTAATGTCGTTCGGCCTAACAAATGCCCCAGCAACTTTTATGGATCTCGTGAATAGTGTATTTAGGCTCTATCTTGATGTGTTCGTGATCGTATTCATTGATGACATTTTGGTGTACTCTCGTTCAGAGACGGAACATACGGGCCACTTGCGGATAGTATTACAGAACCTTCGGGATCGTAAGTTATATGCTAAGCTCTCCAAATGTGAATTGTGGCTAAACTCAGTAGCATTCCTTGGCCATGTGATTTCTAACGAGGGTATTAGTGTCGACATTCAGAAGATCGATGTAGTGAAAAATTTTCCAAGACCTACAACACTGTCAGATGTCTGTAGCTTCTTGGGGTTAGCAGGATATTATATGTAGTTTGTAGAAGGGTTTTCCTCTATATCAGCACCATTGACTAAGTTAACATAGAAAGCTACCAAGTTCCAATGGTCCGACACTTGTGAACGTAGTTTTCAGGAGCTAAAGAATTGATTGACCTCCGTGCCAGTGCTCACTCTCCCAGAAGGAACAGAAAGTTATATGGTATATTGTAATGCTTCATGTATAAGTTTGGGGTGCGTATTGATGCAACGTGGGAAGGTGATTGCTTATGCATCAAGACAATTAAAGAAGCATGAAAATAATTACCTGACTCATGATTTGGAATTGGCTGCAGTAATATATGCTTTGAAGATATGGCGGCACTACTTATGCGGTGTCCATGTTGACATCTACACAAATTACAAGAGTTTACAATATATTTTCATGTAGAAGGAGTTGAATTTGAGGCAGCGGCGTTTGCTTGAATTACTGAAAGACTACGATGTCGAGATATTGTACCATCTCAGTAAAGCCAATGTTGTGGTAGACGCTCTTAGTCGTAAGTCAATGTTAAGCTTGGTACACATTGAGGGAGGTAGACAGGGGCTAACTAAAGAGCTTCATCAGCTAGCCAATATGAGAATCAGATTGTTAGACTCTGATGACGGAGGAGTTAGTGTAAAGAATACATTAGAATCATCTTTGGTAACCGAGGTAAAAGCACGGCGATATAAAGATCCTACCTTAGTACGATTGAGACAGGCATTCAGCAGTGTAAAATTTTAGCTTTCGATATCGGAGGAGATGGGACACTAAGATACCAGGGCCGATTATGCGTGCCTAATGTGGCAGGGTTGCGAGAGAAGATTGTGATTGAGATTCATTAATCCCAATATTCCATCCATTTCGGCTCGACAAAGATGTATCATGACGTTAAGGAGCAGTATTGGTGGGATAACATGAACAAGTCTATTGCAGAATTTGTAGCCCAGTGCCCTAATTGTCAACAAGTAAAGATTGAGCATCAGAAACCCGGTGGATTGATTCAGAATATAGAGATTCCGACTTGGAAATGGGAGCTGATTAATTGGGTTTCATTATTGGGTTACCTCGCTCTTATCATAAGTTTGACTCCATCTGGGTGATAGTTGATTGACATACAAAATGTGCCCATTTTCTGCCAGTTAAGACAACTTACACAGCTGAGGATTATGCAAAATTGTATATCAAGGAGATTGTTAAGCTTCGTGGTGTGCCGGTATCTATTAGATCAAACAATAGGGGGCCGTAGCACTGACCTCTTTTTTTTTATTGATTCAATACAATAGGGGAAAAGATCGTACAGTTCCCTACCGAGACAAACTCTCAACGGATCCTACGCGCGCTGGGAATACCTCTTCCGTGCGTCTTTCTCGTGGCGGGAACAGAACAACGGGGAAAGACCCGGCCCAGGGCGAGCTTTATTTATTTAAGAGAGAATGGGGAGTGAATCGAATTCCGTTTCCGTTATCAGACCGAGGAGCTCAATTTATGGCTAACTTTTGGAGGTCCTTTCACAAGGGTTTAGGCACACAAGTGAATCTCAG
Source organism: Nicotiana obtusifolia (assembly GCA_002018475.1). Lineage (NCBI taxonomy): Eukaryota > Viridiplantae > Streptophyta > Magnoliopsida > Solanales > Solanaceae > Nicotiana > Nicotiana obtusifolia. The sequence continues at coordinate 205,263 of MCJB01048200.1, read as the reverse complement.
CACGACATCCCATCCGTAGATTGCTGGACAGGCTGAACGTACCATTCAGACACTTGAAATTATGCTACGAGCATGTGCTCTAGATTTCAAGGGGAACTGGGATGACCATCTAGCACTCATAGAATTCGCCTACAATAATAGCTACCATTCCAGTATTAAAATGGCCTGGTATGAGGCATTGTACGGGAGGAGATGTAGATCACCAGTTGGATGGTTTGAAGTCGGTGAGAAAGAATTATATGGCCAGATTTGATTCACAAAGCCATTGAGAAGGTGAAAGTGATACAAGTGCGACTGAAGACGGCACAAAGCAGGCAAAAATCTTATTCCGATGTCCGACGTCGTAACCTAGAATTTGAGGTTGGTGATTGGGTTTTCCTGAAGATCTCGCCGATGAAGGGTGTTATGCGTCTCGGGAAGAAGGTTAAACTGAGCCCGCGATATATTGGGCCGTACAAAATTCTTCGACGAATTGGACAGGTTGCTTATGAGTTAGAATTGCCATTCGAATTAGAATTTGTCCACCGGGTATTCCATGTACCTATGTTGAGGAAATGTATTGGAGACCCTTCTCGGGTCGTCCCTATAAAAGATGTACAAATTACAAGGGATCTATCATATGAAGAAACGCCAGTGGCTATATTAGATCGACAAGTCCCCAAGCTAAGAACAAAGGAGGTAGCTTCCGTTATAGTATTATGGAGGAACAAGAATACGGAAGAAATAACATGTGAAGATGAAGATGAGATTAATTCTAAATACCCTTACTTGTTCCAGATTGAAGATAACGAGGATACCGGGGGAACGCAGGACACATTAGATGGTGACATATCTCTATGAGACTCCCCATAAACCCTTACATTCGAGGACGAATGTTCTTGAGGGGGGAAGGATTTAACATACCGCCCTTAAGCAATAATGAGCCTAGACCGAAGGTAAAAAAAAATTATCGAGGTCAAAACCGATGGCTCAATCAATGTCAAAACCAAGGTCTCAATCGAGGTCAAAACCAAGGGCTCAATCAAAGTCAAAACCGAGGGTTCTTAAGATCGAGCATCCTCCAAAGGTCACAAACAGAGGGTTCACTCGAGGTCGATTTCGAGACCTCACACCGAAGATGGAATCGAAGTCGATTTCGAGACCCCAGACCGAAGATGGAATCGAAGTCAATTCTGAGACCTCAGACCGAAGATGGAATCGAGGTCGATTCCGAGATCCCAGACCGAAGATGGAATTGAGGTCAATTCCGAGACCCCAGACCAAAGATGGAATCGAGGTCAATTCCGAGACCCTATACCAAAGATGGAATTGATGTCGATTCCGAGACTTCAAACCGAGGTTAGTTATCGAGGCGAATATCAAGGTCCAAATCGAGGTTGATTCCGAGACGAAAACCGAAGCCAATGCCGAGCCCAAAATCGAGGTTATTTTTTAGGTATTATCGACACCAGCTTCGATCGAGGGTAAAACCAAGACCATGTAAGTTGATATCATTTTAGAAAAGGTTGGATAAGTTTGTAAATAACATTAGCCGCATATGTTTATTGGATAAGTATTAACTTGTATGGAATAAGTGTTTTACCATTATCAAGTGGATACAGTAATCTATTGAGAGACTTCCTAAGTACTACGTGGCATGTGACGACGTTTTACTCTATTTGAGGATTAGTGGAGTCTTGGTAAAGGGTATATATATATATATATATATATATATGTCCAATTACTGTGAATTCTTCTACACAAAGAAAGGGACTTTGGCAATAGTCGGTCACGGTAGATATTCGGCCGACCTTAGCCTCTATGAAATAAAGTGTTTAAGATAGAGTGTTAAGACACTGTATCATTGGGGAAAAGAGGAAATCGTTAGAGATACATTTATTCACTTCAACAATTATAGGGGAAGGAACTCCATCTTGAACGTTCTTTGTTCCAGAGCACTGAAGGGCACGAAGCTCTCTTCTAAGTACAACTTCTCCATAACTTCATCCATCCAATTAAGCATTGTTGGGGAACTCACGGAATGAGTTCAGCTCATTGTAAAAATAGGTTATGGGATATTTTCTTATGGTATAGAAATTTGTGTTGGTGTGGAAGCTCGTGTAGAGCTTGATTACTGTTAAAAGGAGGTCGGATGTCGAGTACACCATTGTATAAAGGCTCGGGAGCTCGCCGCTCTTAGATTGCTTGACAACAATATTGGTATAATTGTAGCTTTAGTTGATGTTGTAGTTTTTGGCTATTAAAACTTATGGGAAATCATATAAATAGGGGAGGTGCTATCCGTTTCATCGTAGACAGGGGAATCGTGACATTTTCGTAGATTGAGCTTAGCCAGTATATACAAGGTATGTGAGACTGTCCCTTTCCTTCAATTGCACGACTCTGATTGTACATAATGCAACGAACGAGCCTCCAAAGATACTCTACTCTTGGAAGCTAGTAGTACTTACATTTTTTCCCCTCTTATGGGAGGATTGATGTTAATGTTACTTCTTTGACCATACGTCACTCCCAAAGGTTCAAAGTGTGGTTCCAATGAGTCCAGCATGCATCATTTATTTTACTCTACCGAGCCGCGCTATAGTCGGCCAGGTATGGCACCTATTATGCAACTATATATATGTATCTATTTTACTTTACTGAGCCGCGCTATAGTCGGCATCTATTTTACTCTACCGAGTCCGCGCTATAGTCGGCCGGGTATGGCACCTACTGTGCGACCAATGATCAGTTGGGTATGATGTTACCGAGCCTTATGATGGCCAAGGTATGATATGATGATGATGAGGCCCATAGAGGCGTAGGTATATGATGATTTTAAAAGGATATATATACATCAGGCATTTCATGATTAGTCGCCCTCAGAGGCACTCAAATGTTACAGGTTGTATATTTTTGTCGTCCTCAAAGGCACTCAGATGTTACAGGGTATATATATTCTATCCCTATGCACATTAACGTTCTTATATTATGCCTTCCTGTCTTAAATACTCAGTATTTTATTCGTACTGACGTCCTTTTATTTGTGGACACTGCATGTCGTGCTGCAGGTCCTGATACACAGGTAGACGAAGCTCCCCCACCATAGTAGGCGCGCACTTCAGCGTTTTTTGGGAAGATCCCTTCTCCGGACTTGTCGTGGTCTTGATATGCATTGTAGCGCTTATGTTCTTTTAGAGGCTCATAGACAAGTTTCGACTCATGTATAGTTGGGATTGCCTTGTCGGCAAATTTATTTTTGTTGTATAATTTTTCATGACAGCCTTGTCGGCCATGTTATATATGCTTATGTCATTATCTGACATTTTTGGTTGGTTAGGATTGTTGTCTTCCATTTATACTGATCTCGTTGGCCCTTATAAGTAATAAGAAAGGTTAGCTAAAATGTACGTCGGTACTCTGCAAGTAAGACCCGGGTGCCCGTTATGGCCTTCCGGTTTGGGCCGTGACATTTGGGACATGATGGTATGTTTGGTTGAGGTCCTGGGGGATTCGGGTGAGTTTCGGATGGTTAACTGATCAATTTTTGACTTGGTGTTAAAGCTGCAGATTTTCTAGTGCACTAATGTGGTTTCCTTATACGGATCGCGTGGGAAGGTCGCCGATCGCGTAGGCTTGGCTGGGCAGTGGAGGACTTTGTTCTATGCGTTCGCGAGAAGAGGGATGCGATCGCGTGGTTGTGGGATGCTGTGATTTGCGAACGCTTAGCTAAGGTCGCGTTCGCATAGGGTATAGGATGCAGAAGCCGGAGTCACGCATTTGTTCTTTGCGATCTTGTGAGGGCCGCGATCGAGTAGGTTTGAGGAAGCATTAGTTCGCGTTCGCGTGGATGTCTTCGCATTCACGTAAGGCAAAATAGAGGGGCAGACTATTTGGTGCTTTGCGAATGGGGGAGGATGGTCGAGTTCGCGGTGAAGGCATAACTGGCAGAGTAAAAGATTTAGAAATGAGGGTTTCGAGTTCATATCAGACAATTGAGTTCGGAGCTCGGTAGAAGGCGACTTTTGGAGGGAGTTTCACGTGGGTGTTTGGGGTACGTGATTCCTATCTAGTTTTGGTTAATTTCCATGATTATGTCTTTGATTCTACCATTAAATATTTGATTTGGGGTTGAAAATTGAGGAAAGAGAAGAAGGGTTCTTCTGCTAGAATTTTTAAGGTTTAGAGTGGGATTTTGTTATCAGATTTGAGTAAATTTGATATGGTTAGACTCGGGGTTGAAATGGGCTTCAGGGTTTGGTGATTTCGATGGATTCCGAGACGTGGGCCCGGGCGGCGGTTTTGAATAGATTTCGGATTTTTGAGTAATAACTTTGTAATTTTTTGTATAATTGATTCTGTTAGCCCGTATTGATTGTATCGTACTGTTTATGACTAGATTCGAGACATTTGGAGGCCGATTTGCGGGGCAACGGCGTGTTGGAGTAGAGTTTTGCTTGGATTAAGGTAAGTAGCACTTCTAAACTTGCTCTGATGGTTTGAATCCCAGAAATATGTATTATATTATTGGTGTTGAGGTGACGCACATGCCAAGTGACGGGCGTGCGGGAATGCACCGTGAGAATTGGGACCCGGTCGATTCCATGGAACTGTATAGTGGACTTTGCTTGTTGATGTTCGTGTTTTCATCATGTGATACAATAATTAAGCTGCTAAAGTTGCTCGGGATCATGTTTAAGTTAAATGTCGGTACTATTGGAACCCATAGTGGTTGTTTCTTGCAGATTTCATTGACATTTCGTACTCAGTCATATTCATTCATTTCAAATCATATCCTAGTCTCTTTTGTTATTTATTGATGCATCATATCATTATTTTCTAGCTAGTTTCATTGACATGGTGAGCCCTTGAGAGAGACTGGAGAGATTGATGACTGAGTGAGTCCGAGGACCTGGCTATGAGTGACATTTATGGGATCAGGCTGCACGCCGCAGCGATTATACCGGTTTATGATAGCGCTTGGGCTAAAGGAGCCCCTCTGGAGTCTGCACACACCCTAGTGAGCGCGGTTGGCTATATTGAGGGATTAATCTTCCCTGGACATGGATCTTGTCCGAAGCCTTACATACCTGGGGATGGATCTTCCAAACGGGCTGCATTGGCCCTACTCAGTAATGGGTGACTGATGGTCAGTCGATGTATATATTCCAGGATGGATCTTCCCTGGGCCGGATTGGCCATATACAGTACTGAGCGATTAAGCAATTGAGAGTGTGAACACATGAGGCAGACAACATGGTGCATCACATACAACATATGCATGGGCATGTAGACATAGAGAATCTATTTTCTCCTTATTATTCGAATTTGATCTATCTTACTGTTTTGAGTTTAGCTGCTGAACATGAAAGCACGCCTACGTTTCTACACTGTTACTTCTATATTGAATTGTGCCGATGAGTTCGTCACTATTTTAAGTCTAAAGTTTGGAATTGTTACATACTGAGTTGGTTGTACTCACACTACATCCTACACCTCGTGTACAGATCCAGGTGCTCCCGATCACGGCGGCTACTGAATGTGATGTCAGGATCTAGGGAGACTATCGAGGTAACTGCATGACGTTCGCAGACCTTGACCCTCCTTCGTTATTCTTACTTGTAATTAATTTTTTTCTCTTTAGACATTGTATTAGACTATCATCTGTTGTAGATGCTCATGCGCTCGGTGACACCCCAGTTTTTGGGGGAGACTGCATTGGGCTGCATATTTATTCTTATTTTCAAAGTTTTCCTTAAATATTAACATCTTCCGTATTTTTCAAAGCTTTTGGTTATGCTGAAAAAGTTGTGTAATTAGCTCGCCTAGTTCCACGATAGGCATCATCACGACGGTTGGTTTTGGGTCGTGACAAGTTGGTATCAAAGCCTAGGTTACATAGGTTTGACGAGTCATTAGCAGGTTTAGTAGAGTCTTGCGGATCAGTACGGAGATGTTTGTACTTATCTTCTAGAGGCTGCTGAACCCTTAGGAAATTTCACATTCTTGTTATCTCGTCGTGTAGATTTGTTGACTACGGTAACTAAATTCATGTTATTTTATTCTCTCACAGATGGTGAGGACACGTACTACTGGATAGGATGGACATCCATAGTACCATTAGCTAGTGCCGCGAGAGGCCGAGATCGCGGTAGGGGCTGCGGTAGGAGTAGGGGTGCAGCTCGTACAGCAGCTAGGGCAGCACCTGCAGAACCACCAGTCACTCCAGCTCAAGAGCAGGTACCAGATAAAGTTGAGCTAGTGGGGTCAGCTCTGGCATCAGCTATGCCCATCGTGATTCCAGGCCTTCCGGAGGCCTTAGCTCAGATTCTGACCGTGTGTACCAGTCTTGCTCAGGCGGTCTCTGTTCCGGCCACAGTAGCCACTTCTCAGGCTGGGGAAGGTACTCAGACTCCAGCCGCCCGTAAATCCGAGCAGGTGATGCAGGGACTCCAAACCTCGGAGGCACTACCAGCCCAGCCGGCTGCAACTGCTTAGACCCCAACAGTCCAAATTATGGCTGATGATGAGCAGAGAGACTTGAGAGTTTTGGGAGAGTTCGACCTCCATCATTTAGCTGTGCTGAATTAGAGGATGCTCACGGCTTTCTGGATAAGTGCGAGCGGATGCTTCGAACAGCAGGTACTTTCGAGACCAGTGGGGTCTCTTTCTCTACTTTTCAGTTTTCTGGGGCTGCCTTTAGAGGCGGAGTCCGGTCGGTGTAGCACCACTTACGTGGCAGGAGTTCTCCATTCTCTTCTTGGAGAAGTTCGTGCCGCAGTCTCGTAGAGAGGAGCTGGGCAAACAGTTTGAGCAGCTTCGTCAGGATAGTAAGTCTATGACAAAGTACAAGATGCGATTTTATGAGTTGGCTCATCACGCAGTTTGGATGCCACCCACTGATGGGTAGAGGATCAGGAGGTTCATTGATGGCCTCACAAAGCAGCTGCGATTGCTTATGACTCGGGAGATGATATCTGGTGCTACTTTTGATGAGGTAGCCGACATTGATAGGCAGATAGAGGTGGTGCTCAGTCAGGAGTGGGGTGAGAGGGAGACCAAGAGGCCTAGAGGACCGGGTTGTTTCAGTGGTGTTCCTTCTGGGGTCAGTTCCACCATGGCAGAGGTCGTCCTTACATGTATGCTTAGACGGCTCGTCAAGTTCACCATGGTACATCATTCGGCCATGGTTCATACAGTACACATCAAGGTCAGTCTTCTCTTAATGCCCTTCCAGCTCAGAGTTCATCCCATGCATCTTCAGTTCAGGGCTCATTGGCACCGAGTTCTTCTAGCGAGTATTCTGCTGCTCGAGGCTCCCTTCAATCCCCACTGCCATTCGCAGGGAAGGGTGTTTTCGAGTGTGGAGATATGGGTCACATCAAGAGGTATTGTCCCCGCCTTACGGGAGGTCCAGCTCAGTAGAGGATTCAGCCTACAACTTCAGCACCCGTTGCTTCACTGCCCGCTCAGCCAGCTCGGGGTTGGGCCCAGTCAACAAGAGGTCGCCCTAGAGGAGGAGGCTGATCATGGGGCGGTCAGGCCCGATTCTATGCTATTCTTGCCGGACCAGATGTTGTTGCCTCAAATGCAGTGATCACATATATTGTCTCAGTTTGCCACAGAGACGCCTCTGTATTATTTGACCCTTGTTCCACTTATTCATATGTACCATCGTATTTTGCTCATAATTTGGATATGCCGCATCAGTCCTTAGCTTCATCTGTTCCTGTCTCTACGCCCATGGGCGATACTATTATTGTAGACCATGTATATCGGTCGTGTGTGGTGACTATGGGAGGATTTGAGACCAAAGTTGATCTTTTGCTGCTTAGTTGAGTAGACTTTCACGTGATTTTGGGCATGGATTGGTTGTCTCCCTGTCATGCTATTCTACATTGTCATGATAAGACCGTGATGTTGGCGATGCCGGTATTTCCAAGGATTTAATGGAGAGGTTCTCTAGACTATGTTCCTAGCTGAGCGATTTCATAGTTGAAGGCCCAACAGATGGTTGGGAAAGGTTGTTTATCTTATCTGGCCTTTGTGAGGAATGTTAGTGCTGATTCTCCCACCATTGATTCTGCTTCGGTGGTGCGGGTACGGATGTGTTTCTTGCAGATCTACCGCGCATGTAGCCCGACAGGGACATTGACGTCAGTATTGACTTAGTGCCGGGCACTCAGCCCATTTCCATCCCACCGTATCTTGTGGCACAAGCTGAGTTGAAAGAATTGAAGGAGCAGCTTCAGGAACTCCTTGATAAGGTGTTTATTTGGCCAACAATGTAACCTTGGGGTGCACCAGTTCTGTTTGTGAAGAAGAAGGATGGTACTATGACGATGTGCATTTATTAGAGGCAGTTGAGCAATGTTACAATCAAGAACAAGTATCGTTTGCCACGTATTGATGATAAGTTTGACCAGCTTCAGGGAGCGAGGGTGTTCTCCAAGATCGATTTGAGGTCTGGGTATCACCAGTTGATTATTCGGGACTCTGATATTTTAATGACAATATTCGGGACCCGTTATGGTCATTATGAGTTCTTTGTGATGTCTTTTGATGCATCTGATGAAAAATGTGTTTCAGCCTTATCTCGACTCGTTTGTTATAGTGTTCATTAATGATATCCTGGTGTACTCTCATAGAGCATGACGAGAATTTGAGGATTGTGTTGCAACGGTTAAGGGAGGAGAAACTTTATGTCAAGTTCTCCAAGTGTGACTTTTGGCTCAGCTCAGTGTCATTCTTGGGGCACGTGGTGTCCAGTGAGGGTATTCAGGTGGATCAGAAAAAGATAGAGGCGGTTCAAAGTTGGCCCAGACCATCGCCCGCTATAGAGATTCGAAGCTTTCTTGGCTTGTATGGTTATTATCGTCGCTTCACGGAGGGCTTCTCTTTTATTGCATCGCCCTTGACCAAATTCACCCAAAAAGGTGCTCTTTTTAGGTGGTCGGATAAGTGTGAGGAAAGCTTTTAGAAGCTCAAGACTGCTTTGGCCACAGCTCAGTTCTAGTTTCGCCTTCAGCTTCAGCTTTACACAGTATATTGTGATGCCTTTCAGATCGGTATTGGTTGTGTGTTGAGGCAGGAGGGTAGAGTGATTGCGTATGCTTCTCGCCAGTTGAAGCCTCATGAGAAGAACTACCCTGTTTATGATTTGGAGTTAGCTGCCATCGTTCATGCGTTGAAGATTTAGAGGCATTATCTCTGCAGTGTGTCTTGTGAGGTGTTTACGGATCATCGGAACCTCCAACACTTGTTCAAACAGAAGGGTCTAAATTTGATACAGCAGAGACGGTTGGAGCTGCTGAAGGACTATGATATCACTATTCTTTATCGTCCCGGGAAGGCCAATGTGGTGGCCGATGCCTTGAGTAGAAAGGTGGTGAGTATGGGTAGTCGTTCAGTCATTCCTGTTGGAGAGATACCTCTTACAGTTGATGTTCAGGCTTTGGCCTACCAGTTCGTGAGATTGGATGTTTCGGAGTCCTGCCAGGTTCTAGCTTGTGGGGTTTCTCGTTCCTCCTTATATGATCGCATCAGAGAACGTCAGTATGATGATCCCCATTTGCATGTCCTTAAGAACAGGGTTCAGCACGGTGATGCCAGAGATGTGACTACTGGGGATGATGGGTATTGAGGATGCAGGGTCGGATTTATATGACCAATGTGGATGGGCTGCGTGAGTTGATTCTTGAGGAGGCCCACAGTTCGCGGTCCTTCATTCATTCGAGTACTGCGGAGATGTATCCGGACTTGAGGCAGCACTATTGGTTGAGGAGAATGAAGAAGGATATAGTGGGGTTTGTAGCTCATTGCCTTAACGGTCAGCAGCTGAAGTATGAGCATCAGAGACCAGGTGGGTTGCTTCTGAGGTTAGAGATTCCCGAGTGGAAATGGGAGCGGATCACCATGAATTTCGTATTTGGGCTCCCACGGACTTCGAGGAAGTTCGATGCTATTTAGGTGATTGTGGTCGGCTAACCAAGTCCGACCGGTTGGTACTACCTATTTTTTGGAGCGGTTGGCTGAGATTTACATCCGAGAGATTGTCCGCCTTCACGGTGTGCCAGTGTCCCTTATTTCAGACAGAGGCACAAGTTTAAATCACAGGTTGAGTTGAGCACATCATTTCACCCTCGAACGGACGGACAGTGCGAGCGCACGATTCAGATATTGGAGGACATGTTTTGTGCTTGTGTCATTGATTTTGGGGGTTCTTGGGATTAGTTCCTGCCACTCGTGGAGTATCCCTACAACAACAGCTACCAGTCGAGCATTCAGATGGCTCGGTATGAGGCTTTGTATAGGATGATGTAGATCTCTAGTGGGTTAGTTCGAGCGGGGGGGAGGGCTAGGCTGTTTGGTACTGACTTGGTTCAGGATGCTTTGGACAAGGTTAAATTGATTCAGGATCGGCTTCGCACGACACAATCTAGAAAGAAGAGTTACGACAATAGGAAGGGTCGTGACGTTGCTTTCATGGTTGGGGAGAAGGCACTGGTCAAGGATTCACCCATGAAGGGTGCTATGAGGTTTGGGAAGAAGGGAAAGTTGAGCCCCCGGTATATCAGGCCTTTCGAGATGCTTCGAAGGATTGGGGAGATGGCCTACAAGCCAGCCTTGCCACCTAGTTTGTCGGGTGTGAATTTAGTATTTCATGTTTTTATGCTCCGAAAGTATGTGGGTGATTTGTCTCAAGTTTTGGATTTCGGCAAGGTTCAGTTGGATGCTGATTTGACTTATGATGTGGAGCCGGTGGCCATTTTGGATCGGCAGGTTCAAAAGTTGAGGTCAAAGGATATAGCATTAATGAAGGTGCAGTAGAGAGGTCAGCCCGTGGAGGAAGCTACTTGGGAGACCAAGCGAGAGATGCGGAGCACATATCCACGCCTATTTGAGACTTCAGGTATGTTCCTAGACTCGTTCGAGGACGAACATTTGGGTAAGAAGGGGAGGATGTAACGACCCGGCGGGTCATTTCGAGAGTTCTGGCCCTGTTCTCCCATTTAATGCTCCTTTCGTGCTTTATAGCTGTTATATGACTTGCCAGGTTAGTTGGTTCGGGTCCACAGAGATATTGGAATGAATTGAGACACTTAGTCTCATAATGGAAAGCTTAAGTTGAAAAAGTTGACTGGATGTTGACTTATGTGTAAACGACCCCGGATTTGAATTTTGGCGGTTCTGTTAGCTCCGTTAGTGATTTTGCACTGAGGAGCGTGTCCGGACTATGATTTGGAGGTCGGTAGTTGAATTAGGCTTGAAATGGTGAAAGTTGAATTGTAGGGATGTTTGATTGGGAGTGGACTTTTTTTTATCGGGGTCGGATTCCGATTTCGAAAGTTTGAGCAGGTCCGAGGTGTCATCTGGGACTTTTGTGGAAACTTTGGGGTCAATCGGACGTGATTTGATAGTTTTAGGCGCCGGTTGTAGAGATTTGGAAATTCAAAGTCCATTAGGCTTCAATATTTGTGCGATTCATGTTTTGATGTTGTTCAAGGTGATTTGAGTGTTCCACTATGTTTGTATGATGTTTTTAGGCTTGATAGTATGTTTGGTTGAGGTTCCGGGGGCATCGGGTGAGTTTCGATGGTTAACGGATCAATTCTGGACTTGGTGTTATAGCAGTAGATTTTCTGGTACACTAATTTGGTTTCTTTATATGCGATCGCGTGGGAAGGTCCGTTATCGCATAGGCTTAGCTGCATAGTGGAAGACTTTGTTCTACGCATTCACGAGAAGGGGGATGTAGTCGCGTAGTTGTGGGATGCTGTGATTCGTGAATGCGTGGCTAAGGTCGCGTTTGTGTAGGGTATAGGAGGCAGAAGCTGGGATCACGCATTTGTTCTTCGCGATCGCATGAAGAGGGCCATGATCGCGTAGGTTTGAGGAAGTATTAGTTCGCGTTCGCATGGATGTCTCCGGGTTCGCGTAAGGCAAAATCAAGGGGAAGATTGTTTGGTGCTTCGTGAATGCAGGAGGATTGTCGCGTTCGCGATGAAGGCGTAACTGGGCAGAGTAAAAGATTTAGAAATGAGGGTTTTAAGTTCATATCAGAAAATTGAATTGGGAGCTCGGTGTAAGGCAACTTTTGGAGGGATTTTCACATGGGTGTTTGGGGTAAGTGATTCCTATCTAGTTTTGGTTAATTTCCATGATTATTCCTTTGATTCTAGCATTTTTTTCTAGCAAATAGACCTCTAGACTGGTTGCCTATATATATATATATATATAACAATAAAAAATGTTTACAAAATGTCATGAAATATTAATAATGCTAAACTACTTCTAAACCTATTAAAATATGAACTACTAGCTATTACAATTCATAGTGCAACCAATTCTCCATATATGAAGGCATGCGTATTCACCTACCAAGTGCAAAACCTCAATGTAGCACCTCTAATGCTCTCACCAGGCGCCAAGTTTTGCGTTCCAATGGACATGACAAATGTGAATCTCCAACTTCCTTCATATTGTGGCGTTAGTTCCCTACTGTTGACTGTTGTAGGCGACAGTGAGTTCTAAATTGTACCTTCGCTAATATGTTTTTGATATGATCTTCAGCATATACCCTCGATCACCTGTTATGACTTAGTATACCCTATATAGGTTGGCATGACTTCGACTAACAGGCACTGTGATCTCGAACTGGACCACCTATAACATCGATCTTTAGGAGTCTTCGAGACTGTAGCTCAATTAGCAGTCTGCAGCACCGAATTTTCAGCAACATGTCTTCGAGCTGGCACTTCGATCTGAAATCGAACAACTATGAGGCTCGATTGCAGCAGACATGACTTCGATCTACCCTCAGCACTTGACCTCGAGCATAGATATAACTAACTACACTTCTATCTTGCTCACTAACATCGTTCTTCAACAAGATGACATCGATCCTATGACTTATGAAATAGTAGCCTGCTTCACTCTCCATACAACATTATCATACCTCTAGACTGAGCATGATAACATGCTAATACCACTAGATAATGCTTTAATGCTATATAAATTTTTTTCAGATATTCCACTGTTTACATGCTTGTAGGAATTGACTTCGAGTAATTTGAACAATATGCCTTCGATCTAATTTCGAAGTGAACTTAGATGACCTCGACAAATTGGTGTGACTTCGAATGCTTATCTTCAAATTGATGATATCGATCTTCAACATTGTGTCCTCGTACAGACATGATTGTGAAGCTCGATTACAGCAGCCATGACTTTTATTACAATAGCAATGACTTCGATTGACAATGCTTGTAACCAAATTGTAACGATCTACCTGCAATGTTATCTTCGATAGTATGGCCTCGATTTTCTGGTTTCGAACTAGCATATCTTCCTTAACAACACTTCGATCTACCACAAGAATCATCCATTTTCCTATGTTAGAACCAAAGTTCCAAAATATGAAAAATGTCCTCTCGATATTGACATGTAGCAATGTCCCTTCTGATGTCGATCACACTCAATATCATCATCGATTGTGCTTACTGTTTGATCCAGCTTTCTCCTTATGTAACAGTGATTAAGCTTATACTCTCCATACAACACTATCACACCTCCAGACTGAGCATGATAACATGCTAATACCACTGGATAGTGTTCTAATATCGTATAGATAGTACTGTACCTAAACCACTGATTAGGTGTTTGATAATCCACCCTCGATAGATTGGTGTCGATGTTAATCAGTATGTCTTCAAGAGTCTTTTTTCGAACAATCTTCAACATTGACCTCGATTGATTAACCTCGATAGAGTACCTTCGATATTGCTCAAGCTTAATCCATCCTTCTATGTTAGTCTCAACGATCCAACATCTGAAGGATGTCACCTTGGGATCAAAGTGTATTAAACTCTCAACTTGAAAAGTAACAGAATCATGATCAACTATATATAACATTTGATCTATTTCTCCTCTCAGGCACTAATGGCTTATAGCATAAAGTCCATATAGCATTATCACATCTCCAGAATGAGCATGATAGCATGCTAATACCACTGGATAATGCTCTAATACTGAATGGATTATCCTGCATCTAGGCCATTGTTTAGGTGTTTGATAATCAACCATCAACCTGGAGCTCTTCTCTTGGCAATTCTGATCCTTATGTTTGGTGTTTGAGAGTTGTCTAGGGTAATGATCCTCCTTCCTGCACTTGGTAATTCAGAAAATGAACTGAACAATAAAGTATCTGCAAAAGAAAAACCATGTTAGCTAAAAAATCTACCACTGTATTGCCTTCTCTTAGCACAACCTGCACGATCACATTGAAATGTTCCATCATCTTCCTGATCTTTTTTTCACCTCTGAACTAATCGACCAAGGTGTATCCCATTCTCCATCTATCACCTTCTTTAACACCAAAGAGTTTGTTTCCAGTACTAATGGATGTAACTCCTGCTCAATACAGTATTGTAATCCTTGCAATTTTCCTTTAGCTTCAGCCACAATGTCTGTAGTCACACCAATATCAACTGCCTTAGCATATATAAAATCCCCCTTATTATTCCTCACACAGAATGCACAGGAGCTAGGCCCAGGATTCCCTTTCGAAGCTCCATCAATATTACATTTATACCACCCTCGAAATGGGAAATGCCAAACTATTCTCTTTGTAATCAACACCGGTCTATATGCATCAAAGTACTGTATCATGTCAGGCCATAACATAGGTATATTAGTTAACCATGGATATCTACTCTTTGCTAAATAATACATAGTCTTGTTAACTTCATGACATACTCTATTCGATATACACTGCCCCCGTGTTTACCCTTGTTTCTTTTCTTCCACAATTCCCATGTAATGACAGCAGGGGTGCTTGATATAGTGGCTTTAACTTGGGACAACACTTTGTATTCCACCAACTTCTTATTACTTGCTTCACTTGCACCAAAGGAACTATGATCCCAGCAGCTCCCATAAACATTTTCCATACATTCACAGCAGTATGACTACGCATAAATATGTGATCAATTGTTTCCTCTTGAGGGTTTTGACAGCACCAACATCTAGATGTGACAATATATTCTTGTCTCCTCCATAAATCATTTGTCGCTATCTTCTGCCTCCACAGTCTCCACAGGAAGAAAGATATCTTAAATGGCAATCGTTTAGTCCACATCAAACTAAACTCCTTGTTTGGATCTGCTCGATGCCTCAGAATCTGCCAAGCACTGCTTACTGAAAACTTCCCTGATGGATTAGGCATCCAGTATGGTTTATCCCATCCATTATCGGCTTCATGATACTCAACATTCACCGTCACATGTGTGGCTATATCTTCAGGTAACAGTTGATCCAACAATTGATAATTCCATGCTCCTTCTTGTCTCAATTCAGCTACATCTTGGAGGTCTTCTTGTATGTGAAAGTCATCTTCGACAACATGATATAGAGCACCCAGACCTGTCCAGTTCTCATGCCATATACTAGTTGTTCTTCTTTTCAATTCCCATAGTATCTCATGTTCTACATTTTCTCGAGCAAGTATCATCTATTTCCAGACATGTGATCCTCCCTTAAACTGCACAACAGTAGGTATTTCTTTCTTGCAGTATTTGTTCCACATGAAATTAGACCACAATGTTTTTGTAGTCCTAAATCTCCACCATAGCTTAGCAAAAAGTTCTTGCGATACATCGTGCAAAGACCTGAATCCCAGTCTTCCTTCTTCTTTAGGTAAACACAGATTCTGCCGATGGCTAATGCCTGTTCCTTCCTTCTTCCTTGTTACTCCAGAAAAACCTTGCAAACACTTTATGCAAATGTTCCAGTACATTCTTTGGAGGGTCCAGCACTGAAAGCATATACACTGGTGATAAGAGTGGCCTTTCTTCCATATGATAATAATTTGCCCTTCCAAGAATGTAACTTATTCTTCACCTTTTTTATAAGATCATTGTAATATTCCTTTCTTCTCCTATTATGAAAGATTGGACATCCCAAATATGTAAATGGAAACTGCCCTTTAGCAAATCCAGTAATGTCCTCTACTGCACGCACCAGTTCATGAGTTGTACTTGTATACATATAAAAAGAACTTTTGGCCTTGTTGATCAACTGTCCTGACACCCTTTCATATCCTCCTAACACTGCCATAACTTTGCTCAAGAATGCAACATGTGAAGAAGCAAAAAGTATAGTATCATCAGCATATGACAAATGATTCGAAGGGTCAGACAATTTTGGCATTCCCTATACCACATATGATCTGTTTTCGAATTGTTTGTTCATTGATCTTGACAATACTTTTGCAAAAAGAATGAACAAAGCAGGAGATAGAGATCACCTTGCTTCACTCCCCTGGTTGATTTGAAGAAACCTGTCGATTATCCATTAACTAGTACAGAGTACCAATTATTGGACAATATATTCCACACCATAGTTATAAAGTGTTCTGCGAATCCCATCCTCCTTAGTACATTAAGTAAATATTTCTATGAAACTCTATCATATGCCTTTGCCATGTCGAGCTTAATCACCACGTTAGCAGGCTCCCTTCCTTCTTTATATTTGTTACCATCTCTTGTGTGAGTAAAATATTCTCAAATATACTCCTATCCTTCACAAAAACAGACTGATTCTATGATATATAACAAGGCAGAAACCTTTCAAGCCTGTCATGAATGACTCTCGAGATGACCTTGTTAATGAAATTACTCAAACTTATCGGCCTTAAATCTGAGAATATTTGAACTTTCGACCTCTCAGGAAACATCACTAGATTAGTATGAGTAATAGATTTAGGCATCTGAGCAGCTCCAAAAAAAAAGCAATACCATGCTTTGAATATCTAATCAAATGACCTCCCAACATACCTGATAAAATAGTCCAGTAAATCCATGTGGACCACTGGCACTTTCTCCACTAAATTCAAACACAGCTTCCTTCACCTCGTCGATAGTTGGATATCTGTAAAGCTCCAAATTCCGTTCCCTATAGACCATCACTGGCACATTGTCCAACATTGAGAAGTCTGCAGGATCACCTTCACTACTAAACTGATTTTGATAGAATTCAACAGCTGCCTTAGACATTTGCTCCTGATCATCCAGCTATTGTCCAGTATCATTCTGAATCCTTTTTAACTGTAACTTTTTCCTCTTCCCATTAACATGATTATAAAAGAATCTGGTGTTCCTATCTCCTTCCTCAAACTACATCAATCCAGCCTTCTGATTCCAATATTCTTCGATGCTTAAATATTTTTTGAGCTTTGCTTGTGCCTTTTGAAGCACCACCCTATTTTCTGTTGATGGATCCTCCTCAAATAACATCTCCTTCACCTTCACGATATCCTCGAGTATAGCTAGTTGCTTAAAAATATCACCAAATGTCTCTCTACTCCACTTAAACAAAGCAGATCTTACCTTTTTAAGCTTGTGCTTAAAGATAAGATATGGATCCCCTATGAAATCTGCTGTCCAATTCAGTTCACTACCTTCATGAAAGCTTCATGCTTTGTCCAAAAATTTAAAAACCTGAATGGCTTAACAAAACTTGATGTATGCTCACCACAGCTCATAAGTAAAGGAGCATGATTCGAGCTAGTTCTAATCAAATGCTCCACTTTTATAGTAGGGAACAGATTTTGAAATGGTAGATTCACTAAAATTGTATCAAATCTCTTGAATATACACTCTGCATTCGACCTACCATTCCACCATGTGAAAGGACTCCCCTTGTACCCTTGATCAAACAATCCACACGAGTTCACACAGAAAGCAAAATCCTCATATTCTGGAGGATAAACTGGACATCCACCTATCTTTTCCTCCTTGTTTAACAGCACATTAATCACCTCCAACCATCCAAGGATCCTCCATATCACTAGCCATATAATATAGATTGTCCCAAAGTTCCGCTCGTTCTAAAGCACACACTTAGCATATACAAAAGTCATTATAATCTGCTTATCAACTTTATGATCTAGTACCTTAACAGTCACCTGTTGATCTGTGTCCATCACCAATTCCCAGCCGACAACTGCCTCAAAAAACAACCGTATCTTGCCATTTATGTTAGAGTAGGCAGTCACTATTTGTAACCTTCTTCTATATCTGTTTATATGTCCAGCTTTTTGAAAAGGCTCCATGAAAGCAATAACACTAAACTTATGTTCCTTATGCATGTTGATGACTCTTGGGAAGGCCTGATCAGTGTTAACAGACCTAATATTCCATATGAGAACCGTCATCATCACTTATTATATGAAGTTGCTCTCTTGGGAAAAACCCTTATAGGTTGAACTTTCTCTTTCTGTTGTAATTTCTTACTCTTTTTCACTGCTTTTGGACTGTATAATGGTGATATATCTGCCTCTCGTGCTATCTTCCTGAGATTTGCATCAATAGACTCATCGTCTCCTTCTTCCTCTAACTGCTGGCTTTCAATGATAGTATTTCCATATGTTGTAACATTGTGTGTAACTAGATCATGCAAAGTTTGTAACGGAATCTTTAGAGGTACGTTAATATGCAGTTGCATAGCCTATCTACTGCATGACGTTTCACTATTTATCATCTTTATAGGATCATCGGCTACTTGCAATTCTTGCAACTGCAGATCAGATCTCGAACAGTCCCTAGGGTTTACTGTTGCTCCATCAGTTGCCTCACTATAATTATTCTTACATGTTGCTGCAGCTCGATCATCCATATAAACTGCAATTGCATCTACAACAGCTAGCAGTTCCCTTATTGCTGCTGTTTTCGTCAGCTTCTCCTTGATTTCAGCTTCAGACCTGTTGGTATCTTGTGAATTAGGGTCAGGGTTAGGGTTTACTGTAGCTTCGAAGCCTAACTCTGTTAATTGCTCCTCCTGTACACAGTCCTCTTCGTCCTTATTTTTTGCATCTTCTGTTCGGTTTGTTCGACCCTCTAAATCTTCCACTTGATCACTCCAATTTGTCTTCTTGGAACTACCTTCATTCGATTCGATTTGTTGTGACGAATCATCATAGGTTTGAGATGGAACTTCTTGACATGATTGATTAGTTAGCACATTCAGCATCCTTAACTCATCCTTGTCAGTCCCAAATCTACTATGCATCCAGTCAATGGTAGCTTCCTTTCTAACTAAATCCTCTGGAGCTTCAACAAGAGCTCCCTTGATGACCTTATCCACTATTTTCTGCTTTACCCGTCTGCTTTCCCTATCCTCTTCTGCCTCTTTTCCATCACCAGTAGGATATGAGCCTGCAGTTCCTGATGTTGCTTGTTTTGCACCTGCTTCTTCTCCCAGACCTACTATGATGCTCTTGTCTGCCATTTGTGATCTTCGATTGATCAACTTCCTCAATATCCAAAGCATCAACTTCCTAAATGTTTAAAGCATCAAATTTGTTCACTGTTATTACTTCGTCCACATTGGCTTTCCCTTCATCCTTGATATTACGTTTGCCCTTACCATCATCACTATTTTTCAAATTTGCATCCTCGATAATATGACCCTTTCCATCTCTTTGGTATCTATTTGTTCTTACTTTGATCCATTCTTGTCGAGCTTGATTAATAGGAGGATTTCCAACTACTTTACCACTCGAGAGTACCCTAGTTGAATTAGCAGTCGTTCCTACCAGTTCCTTTTGCTTTTTCTTGCAATCATCAAATTGTCTAAGTTTTCGGTTAATCACCCAGCAATCTTCTTCATTATGTCCTTGTTTCTTGCAGCTCTTACAGTACTTAGGCATATAATCGTATCCAATGTTGATCCACTTTGAAACTTCTGGGCCAGTTTCATCTTCTTCATCGACTATTTTCATTCTTTGTGGTAACTTGGCTAGCAGATTAACTTCAACTTTTACTTTTGCACAACTAGGTCTGGTCCTGTTTTGAGTAGCTAAATCAACGTGTCAGGGATTAACCACTACTTAGCAAGAGAGAAAAATAAAATCCTTACCAAAGAAATTTGGAGGTAGTTCCAGAAAACTAATCTATGCCACTGCTATAGGAGTTTCTTCCTTAGGTGTCCACCATGGATTCCACTTCGAACATCTCATTTGCCACATGGTTTCATCTACCCTTAAATAATAAGAAGGCTTCAAGAGTAGATGAATATAATCTTCCATCAACGACAGTCGAATAAGAACATGATTATCTTCTATGAGACCGATCGAATAAGCTCCTTTAAGTTCGCATTGAATAGGAATAACTTTACGTAGTTCATTGATAACAGGTTTTACATAAGAAAACTTGCCAAGAACCGCTAATTGTAAAACCCTTGTTTCACGATTTATTGTTTAACTTATGCTTTTTTCCATCGAACAATGGGTTCTCCGCGCAAATATTCCACTGGTTTTATCAGAATTACAATCGCAGCAGTTCCAACAATGGGGGCAGTGGTAGTTAGGGTTTGCATGGAAATTAGGGTCTTTGGTTGAAGGAAATCAGAGTATTTTGGGGGTGAAATCATGGATGTTATGGGTATTGTAGGGTTGGGAATCGAAGAAGACAATTGACCAGCACCAACAGGTGGCTGGCCAGTCGCTAGAGCCGCCATTAATGGCGTTTGGAAGCTCGAACATTTATTGCCGGAAATCGCAATTCTAGAGAGCGTTTGGTTTACGTCTAGCGAGTTCAGATGTTTGCTCGGCTTTCTTTTAATTGTAGCATTAAATTTGTGATTTGAGGTGGAAACTTGAGGAAAGAGAATAAGTGTTCTTAGGCTAGATTTTTTGAGGTTTTGAGTGGGATTTTTTTATCAGATTTGAGTAAATTTTATATGGTTACACTAGGGGTTGAAATGGGCTTCCGAGTGTGGTGATTTTGTTGGATTCTGAGACGTGGGCCCCGGGGGGTGGTTTTGAGTCGATTTCGGATTTTTGAGTTATACCTTTGTAATTTCTTAAATATATTCCTTTAGTACCTATTGACTGTATTGTACTGTTTATGACTCTATTTGAGGCATTTGGAGGCAATTTTCGGGGCAAAGGCGTGTAGGACAAGAGTTTTGCTTTGATTGAGGTAAGTAGCAGTTCTAAACTTGGCTCTGAGGGTTCGCATCCCCGAAATATGTGTTATGTGATTGGTGTTGAGGTGACGCACAGGCCAAGTGATGGGCGTTTAGGCGTGCACCGGGAGAATTGGGACTTAGTCGATTCCATGGAACTGTATAGTGGACTTATGTTGTTGATGTTCGTGTTTTCATCCTGTAATAAAGTACTTAAGCTGTTAAAATTGCTCAGGATCATGTTTAGACTAGATCCCTGTACTGTTGGAAGCCATATTGGTCGTTTCTTGCTGTTGTCTTATTGATTTCATTCACATTTCGTACTCAGTCATATTCATTCATTTCACATCATATCTTAGTCTCTGTTGTTATCCATTGATGCATCATATCATTATTTTCGGGCTAGTTTCATTGACATGGTGAGCCCTTGAGAGAGACTGGAAAGATTGATGACTGAGTGAGGCCAAGACCCTCGATATGAGTGACATATATGGGATCGAGTTGCATGCCGCATCGCTTATACTGGTTTGTGATAGCGCTAGGGCTGAAGGAGCCCCTTCGCAGTCTGCACACACCCCAGTGAGCGTAGTTGATTATATTGAGGGATGGATCTTCCTCGGACATGGATCTTGTCCGAAGCATTACATACCTGGGGATGGATCTTCCATACGATCTACATTGGCCCTACTCAGTACTGGGTGGCTGATGGTCAGTCGATGTATATATTCCGAGATGGATCTTCCCTCGGCCAGATTGGCCATATACAGTAATGAGTGATTAAGTAATTGAGAGTGCGAGCATATGAGGAAGACAACATGGTGCATCACATATAGCATATGCATGGGCATGTAGAAGTAGAGAAGCTATATTCTCCTTATCATTCGAATTTGATCTATCTTATTGTTTTGAGTTTATCTGCTGAACTTGAAAGCACGCCTACATTTATTCACTATTAATTCTATATTGAACTATGCCAATTGAGTTCGTCACTATTTTCAGTCCAAAATTTGGAATTGTCACATACTGAGTTGGTTGTACTCACACTACACCCTGTACCTCGTGTGCAGATCCAGGTGCTCCCGGTCACGGCGGCTGTTGAGTATGAAGTCAGGATCTAGGAAGACTATCGAGGTAGCTGCATGACGTTCACAGACCTTTGACCCTCCTTCGTTATCTTCGGGAAAATGTTTCTAAAATGTGAAGCTCATGCGGCATCATAAGGATGACTTGTGATTTGTGACATGCGATTTGTGATTATAAGGTGTGGTACCTCAGGGTGATTCTTGTGGTAAATATTGGGTTGGAAGGGCTTGAGGATTTGAAGTATCAATATTTAATTAATTGATTTACTTGTATTTTTAGCTGTGTTTGGCTTAATTTGCGGAGTTACCACATACTTACTCTTTGTTACCATTTATTGATTTCATTTTCCATTGTTAGCTTTATATTGATATTCTGCACATGTTTTACGTCTAGTGAGTGTGTTGACTTGAACCTCATTACTATTCCACCGAGGTTAGTCTAGATATTTACTTGGTGCCGTTTGTGGTGTACTTATACTATGGTTGTAGACATTTTTCTGCAGATGCAGGTACCTTCGATCGAGCCGAACGCTAGTGTGTTGAGCTAGATATTGCAAAGAATTATAGGTATACCTGTCATTCCGCTTGCATGCCTCGTAGTCACCTTCTCATGTTTTCCTTTACTTCTATTTATTTTATTCCAAAACATTGTTGTATTGAGATTTCAAGTTTACTCTTAGTAGAGCTTATGACTCCATACTATCGGTTTTGGAGATGTATGACTATTATTCATTTTCATCCATGTTATGTCATTTACAAGTTTTACATTTAATAGTTAAGCCGGTTATTTGGTTAAATCTCATCATGTGCTAGACTTACCTAGTCTTAGAGGCTAGGTGCCATGGCAATCCTTAAGGTGGGATTTGGGGTGGTGACAAGCTTTGAGCTAGGCACCGTGACAATGCTGAGAGTATGATTGAGGGGTAATTGTGCTAGGCATTATGTATGTGCTGAGACTGTGTTTTCTTTATGATTAAATTAGGAAGTTGTTGATTTTGGCATGAACACTTATCATGCAGGCATAGAGTTGTATTTTTCTCATGCTATTTCATATTTGATGTCTTTAAAATCGGTGTCTAGACTAATATATTTGGAAAGCATGCTTATTTTACTCCTAATGCGATAGAGTTGAAGCTACTTTTCTTGAGCTGATTTTCCTTTTGCCTCTATTATGTTGTTATTGTTGTTGTTGCCTATTGAAAGTGAGTATTGGACCTTGCCAACTTCATCGCTGCATTTAGAACAAGGTTAAGCTTGATATTTACTGAGTACATGAGGTCGATTTTACTCATACTACTCGATGCACTTGATGTGCAAATCGAGGTGCTGCTGATATGAGTGATTGCTAGAGAGTTGAATATTTACCTGTTGGAGATTTTGAGGTAGTACTGATGTTCTGTTAGTAGGCCTTGATATTCCTTTCCTTAATTCATGATATTTATTTTAGTCTTCCGAACAATATTTGATTTTGCTCAGACCTTGTATTACATTTTTTATAGAGCTCGTGTACTTGTTGATACTAGGTTTTGGGATGGTTCTCAGTTGTATTGTTATTTTTGACTTCAGTTATTTATGATATTCTGTTGTTGAGACCATATTATACTATTGTTGAAGTATATTTGTGCATAATGTTTTTTTACTTTCCTAGAAAGCAGTGTTAGGCGCCATCACGACTTCGGTGGAATATTAGGTCATCACCCTTTGCTTCTTCATGCTCTGAATCCATTTCTTTTGATCACCTTTTATCCAACTCGCTCCAACACATGAGAAAATATATAATGAGAATAATTTAATTCTAGAACCCATGCACCCTCGCGCAATCACACAAGTCATGAGATGACATTGCACCCAAATGCATGCATTTTTATCATTTATCAAGACTCCCCACTTAGCCTTTTTCTCGTCCTCGAGCAACTTAAATTAAGCACACTAACAACAAACACATTTTAAAACACACTCAAGCGTCACACCAATGACAATGATTTATATTAAATGCTTAGAACCCAACATAAAAACTATTCATACATTTCCTCAAAATTTTCATCATGCCAAGGCTAAGTAGAATAATCATATGACTCATTCGAACATCTTACTCTCAGAAATTGACTGCACTACATTCCACACTATGACTCGCTTCTAGTGCCAACTCAAAAACCAATGACTTTAACACTCCTCTCCAAACCATGTGCTCTCACCAACAAACCAAGTATAGTTTATGAACTTACATATTGAAAAATTTCACTAACTCTCACAATGAAACTCATAAGCCACCAACTTTGTACCGTAGGCTTGCTTGTATTGTAAGACCCCACTAATCAATGCTCACAAATGTAACTACCAGACTAGTCATTTTGAGTTTTAGCATGTGATTTGAGACTTTTCTAGGTCGATTTGATTTTTTATGACTTGCATATCTTAGTGATTTTGGTCCGAAGGGGTTTGGAAGTAATTTGGAACAATTTAGTTCATAAATAGAAGCCTTCAGTTGGAAGAGTTGACCAAGGTTTGACATTTGGATAAACGTGCACGGAATAGATATTTTATGATTCCAATAGGTTCATATGATGATTTTGGTACATGTCAATACCAATAGGTTCATATATGAAGATCAAATAAGATATCAACACCTCAATCCTCATATAAAGACATGGTAAATGTCAACAACCTTTATATAAAATTGCTGTTGTGGTCAAAGTACATATATGTATGCTCAGGATTCTTTCTCAATACCTCACTGCATAATTTCATGTGTCTAACACATTCCACGTGTCCAAACCAAGCTCCAAAAACCCTAGTGCCTATGCTCACATGGCCCAAAGTAACATGAATAATCACCTTGACTCCGGAGGAACGAATCCATATCCAAGCGTTGATCATTTTTTGATTAAAGATCAATAACGTATAATCAATATCCGCTTATAGAGTCTCTAGTGTTAAATTCCTCAACTTTGCACACTGACAAACTCTCAACTCATGGATATGTATATGAAACAATATAATAATTAAGCAACTGAAATAAAAATAAACATGGGCATAAAAGTTCATATCACTAAAAAGATGGCTATGACAAATCATGTAAATCAATTTATTACAACGGCTCAATAAGCTATTTAACCATGCCAGAATCTAATCACATTATGTAACATGATTCAATTAAGTCGTATAACCATCAATTCATAGAGCAAATAAGACAAGTGTATGAGTACGAATTAGTAATAATGCTCAACACGGAAAAACAATCTGTTATGCCCAATTCCACAAGTCATAACCTTAATCATGCTTCTAAATCATGATTATAAATTATCACGTAGTCATATTATCAGTTTGCAGGATAGATAATAATTTCCCTTAATCCAAAGAAGGCACATCATAAGCCACACTATACCAGATATCTTCATAATATATGTACGTATATACGCTCGTCACGTTGCATATACGCGGATCCTAAATCAAACAAGTGGCAAATAGATCACCAATATGGAGAATTTCCTATTACAAGGATAGAAAATAGACTTACCTTACGCACCTCCAAATGTCTCAAATCTCGTCAAATAAGCTATAGGAATCAATTCCAAACAATAAAGCTTATATCTTTAACATAAGTCAACATAAGTCAACCCGAGCCCACATGGTCAAAACTCAACTCAAGAGGCAGATCCTGATGACTCATAACCCTACGAGCCCAAATATGTCATTAGATTCCAAAACTGAGTCCAAATTGACCCTCAAATCCCCAAAATACACCCGCCTAACTTGTAGATAAAATCCACAATTTCACTTTAAAACTCCAAGTTCTAGTTGTAGAAATCCATGGGGAATCAAGATATAAAATAAAATCGAAGTAAAAATCCTTTTCTCCACGTCTTGGGGTTAAAAATATAAAAGAATGGGTAAAATCTCGAATTATAACACCTATAAAGTCTTCCCAAGTAAACCCTCTGTGATCACGGTCTAATACATCGCGATAGCGAGGCACAACAGGCCATCCTCGCATGACTCCTGGATCTTGCCCTGCTTCCTGCGAAGGTGAGGTAAAAAGCTCCAGCCATCTAATCCTTCTCTGTGATCGCGAATCTATGCTCCGCAATCACGAAGCATTGTAGCGCAGCAGCAAAACCGCTGCTCCTAACTCAACCAAAATGGTCTAAAACCGCCCTGAATAATACCCGAGCAACCCAGGGCCCCCGTCCAATCGTACCAAAATGTCTATATACCTAATTTGAACTTATTGAAAGGCTCAAACAACCATAAATAACATCAAATCATGAATCAAAGATCAAAATCTTTTTCTTATCTTTCAAAACTTCCAACTTTGTCGAACACATCCGAATCACACATACACATTCCGGATCATAACCAAGTTTGCTCAAAAACTCCAATAAACTAAATGAACCTATTCAATGTCTTGGAACACTAATTGGAACCCCATAACATCAAAGTGAACTATCGATCAAACCTATGGACTCCCCACTTCTTCAAATTATCAGCTTTCGACAAAAAGAGACAAAATCTTATAGGAAGCTCCAAATCATAATCCAAACATACCCCCATGTCCAGAATAACTATGCAAACCTATTGGAACAATCAAATCATCAATCTAAGATCCTCTACTCAAAAGCCAAACCTTGTTCAACTCTAGAAATTTAATCTTCCAAAAAGAGTGTACGTTTTTAAATTTACTCTCAAATCTTTCCGAAACCAAACAAAGCATCTCCACAAGTCACAAAAAAATAAACAAAGGTACCAGAACCATCAAATTAGGGAATGGGCTGAAACACACAAAACGACCGGCCGGGTCGTTTACTTTCTCCCCCAGTTAAAGAAATGTCTGTCCTCGAACGAGTTTAGAATCATACATGGAATTCCAAATAGATGAGGAGATCTACAATGCATATCATGCGCGGTCTCCCAAGTCGCTTCCTCGACCAGCTAACCTCTCCACTTAACCACCACTGATGCTATCTCTTCCGATCCAACTTCCGAACCTGCGAATCCCAAATAGCCACCGACACTTCTTCATATCTCATGCTCACTTATTTCGCCTTCAAACACCATCAAGGATTGTCAACAATAAGGCATTTCTATTCAATACTTTAAGTACACATGAGATCAAATAAGGGTCTTAGGCACAATGAAATGTCTTACACAATTCGACAGGATAGCTTTCATTAGAATCACGTCATAAATTCATAGCATGTTAACACATAGCCCATACTTAGATCACATTCCAGAAGGATAACACAATAAGATAAAAGCATTCAGAATAATCAAATTTATAATGATCAACTCGGGGCTTAAAGAACTTTGTGGGGTTCAATTCTAAGAGAGAAGTTTAGCCAACATACCTCGTCTTGAGCTTCCTTAAATTACTACCATGATTCAGATATCTTAGCCACTTCGATCTATTTGGAAATATAACAAAATTGAACAAAAATCAGGAAGGAGTTCACGGTTTCAGCTCATTTGAGCATTTTATCTAACAATAGGTGGGCATTATGTTTTCAAGGTCCTCCTATGGTGGATTCCTTCATCTCACTACCAAAAATCTACCCATTGCACTCAACAATCTTCGCACAAACCTTGATTGAACAAGTCCCACACCCAAGAATTGCTTTTCTCATTACCTATTTTCAGTAAATCCTGAAATTGAGGGCTAAGGAGTAGAATCTTACTTCTAGGATGAAGACCTAGTGAGTTTTACTTGATAATTCTCCAAGCCTTGAGCAAGAATTGATGAACAATTAGTTTAGGAACCCCCTCTCACTCTAGAGCACTTCCTCACTCTCAAACTATTAGATTTTTACTTTACAAATGGCCCTTAACGTCTATATATCGAAATAGAGCCGGGTTATAAAACTCAAAATATGGACCATCCGAACACAGCTCTGCTGTCACAGATTGGACCACATAATGGATATGTGGTCCACAAAATGGGCCGCAAAAGTGATGTCAAAAACTAGGTTGTTTGGGTCAGGTCTGCGATCCGCAAACAAGTTCTGCCATCGCCTAATACGCCGCATAACTCCCTCCGGAAATCTTCATGCTAAATCAGTGATGGAATGTGCGGCCTGCGAAAGCATTATGCGGTCTCATATTGGACCACAAAACAAACCTCCGAAATTGGCCATTCTTCTATTACACTCTATGCCCTGCTGAGTGATTCTGCGGTCGCATAGTGGACCGCAGAAATACCCTACTCTGCCAAAAATTTTCTTCAACACTCCAACACACAGTTCAACCGAAAAGTCTGTACTGCGACAAGCAATCTCGCCGCAAAGAATCTCTACAATCATCAACACATAAGTTCACCTTGGAATCATCAAACCCCGGATTCTAGGTGAAATTTTACGGGGCCTTAGAGCCTCCCCAGGTTATGATCATTCGTCCTCGAATGATGGTAAATATATGCCATTAGAAACCAATGTGACTCAGCTGCTATTTCACATACTAGTAGTTCAAAATTTTTGACTAACTCCCCAAATTTCCAAACATTTTGGCAAAGTTTCCCCCATAACTAGGCCTATCCACTTGTCAGAGAATCCCAGAAACCAATCCTACCAGAATATACATAATCCAACAATGCAACATAGCATGAAATTAAACCCAAACGTGGCCTCATAGAAAATATATTACCAAAAAGGAACACCCTTAGCATAAACCATACAAGTGATACATAATAATAATTCACAGGGGAAAACTTCCTAGAAACGATTACATAGCTATTCAAACAAATGAGGGTACTTCTTCTTCACTTCATCCTCCGCCTTCCAGGTGGCCTCTTCAATCTGTTGGTTTCACCATAGCACTTTCACGGAGGCAATCTCTTTGTTTCTCAACTTTCGAACTTGCCTATCAAGAATGGAAACTGGAATTTCTTCATAAGTCAACTCCTCATTAACGTTAATAGTCTCAACCGAAACAATGAGTAACGGATCTCCAACCACCTTCTTCAACATGCATACATGAAACACTACGCGCACTAAAGACATCTCTAGAGGTAGTTCAAGCATGTAAGCCCCCTGACCAATAATCTGAATGATTTTCTACGGTCCAACATGCCTCAGACTCAATTTCCCATTCTTACCAAGCATCATTATACTCTTCATGGGGGAAACATTTAAAAACACCCAATCATCTTCTTTGAACTCCAAATCTCTATGACGAACATCCAAATAGGACTTTTGACGACTCCGAGTTGTTTTCAATCGCCACATAATGATCTTAACCTTATCCATAGCCTGATGCACGAGGTCTGGTCTTATCAAATTTGTTTCCCCAACCTCAAACCACCCAATAGGAGATCGACATCTCCTATGATAAAAAGCCTCGAATGGTTCCATACGAATACTAGCATGATAACTGTTGTTGTAGGAAAATTTTATGGGTGGCAATTGATCATCCCAACTACCCTTGAAGTCAAGAACACAAGCGCGCAACATATCCTCAAGCGTCAATAGTCTGCAATGCCTGCCTGTCAGTCTGCAAGTGAAAGGTGCACTAAGATTCACCTGAGTACCCAAACCATGCTGAAATTTCTTCCAAAAATTAGCTATAGAATGTGCCCCTCGGTCTGAGATAATAGAAACTAGAGTACCAAGCAACCTGATTATTTCCTCTATATACAACTGAGCATATTGTTCCGCTGTGTCGGTAGCTTTAACAGGTAAGAAGTTTGTTGATTTCCTGAATCGATCAACAATCACCAAAATTGAGGCGAACTTGCATGGAGCGCGAGGTAGTCCTACCACAAAGTCCATATTAGTCATCTCCCATTTCCACATCGGAATTTCTATGTTCTGTACCAACCCACCGGGCCTTTAATGTTTGGCCTTTACTTGTTGACAAATGGGACATCTTGCCACAAACTCCGCTACATTCATCTTCATATTTGTAGAGCCTGGGTGCACGGAATACTTGGAATTGTGAGCCTCGGTCATGATTATTTCCCGGAGACCATCTACATTTCGAACACATAATCGGCCTTGGAAACTTAGTGCACCATAATCCACGCCAAGAGAAAAAGCTATAGTCTTATGTTTATTAATACCCTCCTTCAACTATACCAACAATAGATCATTGTATTGCTTCACCTTGACTTCTACCATAAGCGACGATTCTACTCTATTTTGCACAATCACCCATCTTCTACTAGAGTATGCAAAGCGAACTCCGAAGCTAGCCAACCGACGAACCTCCTTGGCCAACGACCTTTAGTATGCCTCTAAATGAGCAAAACTAGCCATAGATTTCTGGTTAAGAGCATCCGCCACAACATTAGCCTTCGCTAGATGATATAGAATATTGATGTCATAATCCTTTAGTAGCTCAAGCCATCCTCTCTGACTCAGATTCAATTCCTTCTATTTGAAAATATATTAAAGGCTCTTACGGTCCATGAATATATCCACATGGACCCCATTAAAATAATGACACCAAATCATCAATGCAAATGCCACCACTATAAGTTCTATGTCATGTGTTGGATAGTTCTTTTCGTGATTCTTGAGTTGCCTAGAAGCATATGCTATCACCTTGTCATGTTTCATTAATACACACCCTAGTCGTGTTGAACGTCCTGCTCCCGGATCTTCAATTGGTGATACCCGGTTCTTAAGTCAGTTTTGAAGAAGTACCTAGCACCCTGCAATTGGTCAAACGAGTCATCTATCCTTGGCAGTGGGTACTTATTCTTGATTGTGAACTTGTTGAGTTTCTATAGTCAATACACATTCTCAGTGACCCATCTTTCTTCCCTACAAAGAGAACCGGTGTCCCCCAAGGTAACACACTCGGTCAGATGAAACCCTTCTCTAACAAATCCTTCAATTGTTCTGTTAGCTCCTTCAATTCTATCGATGCCATTTTGTAGGGTGGAACAGGTACAGGTTGCATGCCTGGCATCACATAAATCCCAAAATCAATCTCCTTGTCTGGTGGGATCCCAGGGAGCTCATCTGGAAAGACCTCCAGAAATTCATTCACAACAGGCACAGACTCCAGTGTAGGTGCCTCAGTATCCGTGTCTGTAACCTGGACCAAATGGTAAATACACCCCTTGTTGATCATTTTCCGGGCATTATGGTAAGAAATAAACCTACCCTTCGGCACCACATTATCCCCCTTTCATTCAATAACTGGCTCGTTTTGAAATTCAAACCTAACGGTTCTAGTTCATCAATAAAGCTTGGCAAAACATGAATAAAGCCAGTCCATCCCCATTATTACATCAAAATCAACCATCCCCAACTCTGTGAGATCGACCATGGTGTCCCGACCATGCACCGTGACAACGCCAATCCCTATAAACCCGCGCGGCCATAATAGATTCACCAATCGGAGTAGATATAGGAACATCTCATGAAGCTGTTCAGGTTCTATCCCAAAATCCATAGCAACATAAGGAATGACATATGACAAAGTGGAATAAGGATCAATAAGGGCAAATACATTATGAGATTGGATAGTCAATATACATGTGACAACATCTGGAGAAGCCTCTAAACTCTGGCGACCCCTCATAGCATAGAAACGGTTGGTTCCTATTGAACTATGTGCTCTACACCTAGTTGCACCACGCCCTACGGGTGCTAGAGTGCCTCGAGCTGGAGGAGGTGCTGCGGATGTAGTAGCTGTAGAATTAGCTGACTGTGTTGCTCCCCTGCCCATGCTCTGGTGGGACGAACGATAATCCCTCTAAATGTGACCCCTCATACCACACCCGTAGCATATGGTCTAGTCCATAAAGTAGGCCCCAAAGATCATCTTCCTACACCTATGGCACGGGGGCCTTTACTGCTGCTGGAATCTCCCTCCAAGCTCACCTTGCTGGTAGGATCCCGTATTGCTCTGGATGGGCCTGAAACGGCTCCACTGCTGCTGACTGGGCCCTGATGGTTGTGCACTGACTAAAGACTATGCAAAGGACTGGGATGGCCGTGACGTCCCTCCCCTAAAGGCTGACCTACCACCACCACCCCCAAAAGCACCACTAAGGGTGCTCGCTGATCGGGCCTTGTTGCTACCCTCTCGCTCCATTCTATTCTTAAGTTTGCGGGTCTCTGTGGCTTGAGTAAATGCCACCATCATACCATAGTTCATGTCATAATTCAAGGCAGCTGTAGCGGCCTCATTAATAACCAAAGGGCTAAGGCCCTGTACAAACCGACGCACTCTAGCCTCCATAGTGAGCAGCATGTAGATGACATAGTTGGACAGGCGCGCGAACCTCATATAATACTCCTACACACTCATGCTACCTTGTTTTAGACTCTCAAACTCGGCGGCATGGGCTGCTTCATTCTCGACAGGCAAGAAATGGTCGATAAAGGCATCGGCAAACTGACTCCACCTTGCCAGAGGGCTCCCCTCATCACGGGACTCCTCCCACATCTCGAACCAAGAATAGGCCACATCTTTCAAGTGGTAGGAGGATAACTCCACTCCTCTGTCTTAGTAGCATGCATGACTGATCCGCTCAAATTACACCTTTACAATAGTGTAAGCGATCGATGTCAAATATAGTAACCCAACGAGGTTGGGGTTGAATCCCACAGGGAATAGGCGTGAAACAATTATCCGATTAATGCAATACTGTACTTAGTCGTAATTCGATCAAGTAGCCCAAATAGAGTAAATTAATGTTGAGTACGTAAAGAAAAGTAAAGTAATAGTTGCAGCTCGAAAATAATGTGAAAGTAAAGATATGAAGTTGAGATACTAAGGTTGTGTTACCCCTAATGTAGTAGAATGTATTGATATTGATATTGACTTCCGTTCTTGATATGCAATCGGTTCTTATTAACGTGTTATCCATTGTTTCCCAACACTTAGACAACGTATCCTCTTATGATTCTCCCGAATACTAAAGAGTCAAAATTAAGAACACCCAATTATTCGCCAAATTTAAATCTACTTATTCCTAAGTAATTTCGTTAAACAAGGGTTAAAGCCTCGATTTATTGTTATTTATTTCTACCAAACTCTATCTCACTTTTCCAAGATATGATAGCGTAAATTGGCACTCGTTAATGTTTGCAACCACTAACGATTAAATTAAGAATGAGAAACAAATAAATATCAAGCTTCCTTCGAAATTGGAATCAATATCAACCTTTCAATAACATTCCACCCATCTAGGGTTCACAACCTCAGTATTAGAGTTTAGCTACACATGTTAAAAACTGAAGAACAAATAAGAATAATTGAATTCATCTTACAACAATATCGAATTCTCTCTTCTGATTACCCAAAAATCTCTCTAAATTTGAAAATAACCAAAAGCAGTACTTTGCACTTTGAATTCTGACCAATCTCCCTTCACACAACCCTAGAAAAGCTATTTATAGAGGCCCAAAATCCGAGGCGAGCAACAGTTAAGTTTGACCTATTTGCACGTCTGCGATCGCATTCCTGTCGCAGAGCAGGAATGCGGTTCACAGAAACTTCACTTTCAATCGCAGATCCTACCAGTCAGTTTCCCTCTCATCGCATCTGAAAATGTGGTCCGCAGATTGACTCTGCGATCGCATCTCCACTGTATTTTTCACCTCAGACTCTGCTCGTGTTTGCGACGAGAATGCGTTTCGCATTCCTGTTTTGCGGTCGCATTTGCGACCTCATTCTCAACTTGAAATTTGGCATGAACTTCTGTCTGCCTTTGCGATCTTCTTGCGACTTCTGCGACTCGCATAGCTGTTCTGCGGTCGCAGAATTGAACCTGCTATACTCTTGAACTCTTTTCTTGCCTTTAAACAGCTTTTTGGACTTCTTTTCAAGCTTCTGGGTCTCTTCCCTCAATATACTGAAATTACACTAAAACTAAGTAAATATTGTGATAATTAACAAGTAGAACAGGTAAAACTCTAAACAAATAGTATCAAAATGTGCCGAAATTACCCGACACATCAACACCCCCAACTTAAGCTCTTGCTTGTCCTCAAGCAACTAACACGACACCATCCTAACTTAGACTCTACCTATCAAATATGACGCAATACTGACCAAGGACGGTGTTTGTTGTTAACATCTTAAGTGTAACCATTTTTCCACCGTATCCCCTTTGGATCATTAAAAAGCTCCAAATCAAACAATCAATTAGTGAACTTTGAGCCTCAACAAAGTAACTAAATGCTACTTTCAGCCGAATTTACTTATGCTTTTGCTCAAGCTCAACTGGCTATCAACCTAGCAATGTATGTGCCCTCACTAGAAAGAAAGTCCCACTCTCACAGTATTTATCATAGCGAAATCAAGGGACAAAAGAACTAGAACACTCGCTCTCAGAATAGAATTTCAAGTGCCACCACCTGCCATGCCATAGGCTTGCCCTTATTTTAATTCATCGCCTAGTTATAAGAACACTTTAGTTAGAGATCACATAAGGACTTTATAGGCTTGTAATGTCAGTTTAAGGAAGGGTAGGGTGTAAATTTAGATAATAGTGGCTACTTCCTCCTTGAACACTAATTACACTCTTTCTTCTTTCAACCTTTTATTCCTTTGGCCTCAATGGCTTTACAGTTCCACATTAAACCCGAATCGCGTACCTCTTCATTTGATTCTCAAGCTTCTTTATACCACTCACATAGAATATTTCT